>JANHFP010004347.1:63278-75524 GCA_032468135.1 Calamaria suluensis | reverse complement strand
AGATCAGAGGTTCCCAAACTTGGCAGCTTTAAGACTTGTGGACTTCAACTCCCAGACTTCTCCAGCCAGCAGAGCTGGAGGTGAAGTCCACAAGTCTTAAAGTTGCCAAGCTTGGGAACCTCTAATCTAAATCTTAAACAAAAATGATATTGCTTAGCTTTAGGGTCACCTGAGGGCCAAGTGTTGCCATTTCCTAAGGATAGTTGAACACTAAGTATTATTTATATTGGAGGTCAGTATTTAAAGCTTCATGTCTTCAAATGTAAGTTGGATAGAGAGTGGCAAGTAGGCAAGAAAAATAGCTAAGCAATAACATATCAGTGCTGGAAAGGAATTTATAGTATTCATTCCCAACCTCTATCTTTATTGCACAAAAGTTATACTGCACACATTGCCTGATTAAATGTGTTAGATAACCTCATCACAATAATTTCTATGATTTCTTATCCCCCCCTTTTTTTAAAAAAAGTCATTTTAAAGCATTGTGAATCAGTGGGCTTAATAGGGTTAAATAACTGTTTTCTCCCATGGAGTAATTTCTAAAACAGACAGTAATAATTTCAAAATTAGACCACAGCAATCAGAGTCACCAGCTGCACTGCAAATTGTCCTGTTCATAATAAGATTAGACATTAGCCCTGTGATCGTACCGTCTACTTAAGTGTAATTTCATAACATCGGATTTTACACGGACATCAGAAGTTCTTTTGTTCTCTTATGCCTTATTTTGCAAGACTCTGAACACACAACTTCCCTTCCTTTCATTTCTAGATCTTCCTCTAAAGCAGTGAAGGTTAACCTTTTTGGCACCGAGTGCTGAAACTGGTGCATGAGTGCGCCAGAGCAACAGAACTTGGAGGGCAGCTGGTCATTGCGTATGCATGCTGGACCAGCTGTCCGGTGCACTTGTGTGCGATGCAACCTGGAAAATCAGCTGGCGATGGCGCGTGTGCCCATAGAGAGGGCTCTGTGCGCCACCTCTGGCACACGTGCCATAGGTTCACCACCACAGCTCTATAGTGTTGAAGAACTCGGTTTACCAATAATTTCTTGTCTGCATCTTGACTGAAATTAATCAGAGCTGCTGAAGACAGACAATGTCTTCTGACATTGACAGATAGTGCAGAAAGTAGCTGTAAGGGGGGAAAATCTTTTTTTCCTCCATCCGAAGATGAATACACAACTTTCAGACCTACCTCTCTGGTGACTGGCAGAATGGACAATGCTGTTTCACAGTAACTCAGGGCATTGCTCCTCTGGCCCAGATCTTTGTAGCACTTAGGTAGAAAGAAGGACAAAGCGGGGGGGGGGGATATATAACAGGCATTTAGTGACTAGAAATTTGTTTTGCATTCAAAATCAAAGATGAGAAAAGAAATTAAAGCAGAGAAAAACCGCAATGCCCCATACCTTTGCCAAATACATACAGTTGCATTTAGAATAACTGGGATGTATTTCTTCAGCCTGAGTATAAAGGACAAAAGATAGAAAGATGAGAATGCCATAGCAATAGTAGGCATATTTTCCATTTTACTGCTGCTTTCATGCCCCAAACCTTCAAAATACTCTGTACTGCTCCTATGTCTTCACATTTTTAAATGTAAAAAAAAGGCTCCTATGATTGCGCAGCTTAGCTGGGATCGTGGGAGGCATTTTTTAACATTTTAAAAGCATTTATTTACTACCAATTCCAGTGAATATGTAAGTAGGAAAAAATGCTTTAAAAAAGTGAAAATAAAAATTGACCATGGCCATCCAGTCACATGACCTGCCCACCACCAAGTCATGCCCACAGAACTGGCAGCAACAAATTTTACATTTCACCACTGGATTAAAGTGAGTTTTTCCACAAACAAAAAAAGCTGAAGTAACAAAGAAAAAAGGTGGGAGGAAAACAGAGGAGAAGAAGAAAAGGGGATGAAAGCTCTAATCTCTTTAAGGCATTTGTGCTAACCAGTAATTATTAAATTGCTCAGACAAACTTCCTGTGTTTAACTAGTCAAAGATGACAACAGGACCTATTCCCACAGGAAATGCTCATAAACAACTCTACGGATGGAATTCAAAGAGCTGAATATTTAATTGCAAAAAACAAAAGAGAGCAACGTAGCAGATCCTGAAATTCAGCTTAGGTGAACAGGAGTGGTCACTTTTCTAACGATATTGTCTGGAAAAAAAAATCTTTTTAAGAGCATTGACTTTATAGCTCCTGAGAACAATTTGTTGAACAAATTTCTTGAATGCCAGCCAGTTGGCAGCCGGAGAGGAGAGAGAGTATTTTATCTACCTTCAGAAAATTGTGCAAAGCCTCGTGTATTGTTGAAGTTGGCGGAGTCCCAAAAAGAGCAGCAGCTACTTTTTTCTCAATCCAAGACAACTGAGCGACCTGTGGAAACCCCAAAAGGAAGAATGGAAAGGTGGGGGGAAAAAATCATTTAGTGTGTTTTTGGGTATCAAGGCAAGCGTCATAGAAATATCTCTATTAGGGGTCTCGAACCTCCAGACCGTGGACCAGTGGCCTATTAGGAACTGGGGCACACCCCTGGAAGTGAACGGCGGGCAAGCAAGTGATGCTTCATATGTATTTGCAGCCACTCCCTGGCACTAGCATCACTGTCTCAGCTCCACTTCAGATCAACAGGCATTAGATTCTCATGGCAGCTCAAACCCGATTCTCATGGCAGCTCAAACCCTACTGTAAACTAGGCATGTCTAGGATCTAGGTTCCACATTTCTCCTCTTCTTCCCCCCCACCCCTCCCCCCGGTCTGTGGAATAATTGTCTTCCATGAAAGTGGTTCCTGGTGCCAGTTTCAGCTTAGGGACTGTGGGAATCGGGGCAATGGGGTGTGTGTGTGTGTTGTAGCGCAGCAAACTGCCTCCACTTAGGTTGCTCCTGTTATTGCAATGAGCTCACTCTGTTTTATTATTGCCAGGTAAACGCCTCACGTGTGGAATAAGATAACCAAACTCCTGACTGGGGAATGAGATCACCTAGTTAACCACCAACAGGATGCCCGTAGGGATTGGAGGAAAATGTCCAGAAGACACCACCAATGACAATGCTGTATCTGTGCCCTAAACTTCTTCCTTCTGTATTACTGTATAAAAACTCAATAAACATGGCCTGAGGCAGACATCTTTGCCACACTGCAATGACTGGCATCTGATTCCAACAATTGCTTGCTTCCATTTAATGATATGCTAGCTAGCAGTTCCGCAGAACTGAAAACTGAAGAACTGGTAGACTTTGACTCATTACCACAATTGGGACCAGAACGACTGCTGCTAAGAGATGTGGTTATTAAGTGAATCACACCTAATTTTATGACCATTTTTGTTGTCATCATTAAGCAAATCCAGTTTCTTTCATTGACTCAGCTTGTCAGAGGCCACCTGGGAAGGTCACGAATGGCAGTCATGTGACCCGGAGACATTGCAGTCATCATAAATACATACCAGTTGCCAAGTGCCCACATTTTGACCTTGACCATAAATGCAAGGACCAATCGTAGGCCACTTTTTTCAGTGCCGTCATAACTTTGGGGTGGCCATTAAACAAGTGGTCATAAGTCGAGGGCAACCTGTAGCTCAATCTTTTTGCGATTTTGGAATGCAGATTCTTCAGCCTGTGCCTTGCTTCTTGATGGGACAATCATAGGTAATATCGGATATTGATGGGAGGTGTATTTTCCTAGCTTTTCCTAGTTCTCTCAAAGGAGGATATCTAGGATAACGTGGGCACTTAGTAATAGTTGAGATCAAGACTTCTTTTTGATAGCCAAGCCCTTTTAATCATCATAGACCCTACATCAAATTAGTAATATGCCATTACAGCCAGTCTATCTTTGTTCTCATCTACAAGAGAGACCTCTTTTCATCCATAGAGAAAGAGGCATTTTTGACCCCTGTTTAGGATGGATTTGCTATTGACTGGCATAATCTGGCCTAATCAAATCCATTTTCTTGGCTCTTCCTTTTGTCCTGAATTCCAAGCTCTTTTGGGGAGGTTGTTCTTCCCCTGTCTCAGCCAACTTGAACTGCACCATCTCTGTCAGGGGAGCCCTTGTCCAATGGGTTGCACAGATTCATATCACTTGCCTATTTTTTTCTCCAGTTAAATAAGTACCTAATAAATAAATACCTAATATGTGAGCTTTGGCACAATTTATAGCTTTGGAAGAGATAGGCAAGTAATTCTGGCAATAATTCAAGAATTAATGCAGGGTCTAATATTAGCTTTATGGACACTGGGGAAAGAACCTTTTTTATCATAACCTCGGGGATTTGTTGGTGACACCTGAAACTGGGAAAATATACAATAATAAAATAATTACATATTTATATTACAAGTGATAACGGCAGCAAGGATTATGTTCAGTGCTACTCTTGGACTGTTCACCGTGCTCAAATTGCCACCCATACTCTGAATCATCTCACGGCAGCATCCAGGCCTTATGACAAAAAAAGTTCAAGACACCAGTGCTCCTACAACATCTGCCCAGGTATGCATCCCTACAGGGGAGATGTGCTTCTATGGTCTTAAGGGTCATAGCCCTCCTCCTTCTCCTTAATAGCTCCCAACTCACCAATGTGGGCAAACAACATGGGAAGATTGAAGAGATGCTTTGAGTTATTTCCATCTGGACAGCTGTAATTACAGTCACCATATATCCTGTTGTGACCTAGGCATGCTTAGTCAGTACAAGATACAATTAGTCCAAACAAACTTATTTTATTATAACAAGTGAGCATTCATTCATTCCCAGCTGAGTCCAAATGAATTGCAAAACAAGTCCTTCAGAAGAAGTCCTTCGGGTTTATCACAAACCTTTATCATCTTTGATACCCTGCAAAAGGCCTATCTTGGCAAAGCCCCAAGAAGTTCAGAAACAAGAAACGCTAACTGGAGACAGAATTAGCAACGTTGCTTTCCTACAAAGAGCCCAAGTGCCCTTGCTGCTCTTTTAAGCATTATGGGAGGGACCAATCATCTCTTGGCCTTACTCCCGAGTCGTCTTTGCTTTAGCTGCTCTTGCCTTATGGCAGTTCTGCACATGTGTGCACCAAGAACAGGCTCCTCCTGTTCCTGTGCCTCTCTGCTGTCTGACTCTGGAGGCTCTGAAGTCTGTGCATCACTTGCAGATGGTCCTGACCCCAGCTCTGCCTCTGACACAGAGGCCTCATCCAGGCCTTCCCCAGACTTCGAGACTGGGACATGTTCCTCCCCAGCCTCCTCACTGTCTGACTCCGCTGCTAGCTATGCAGGCTGCTGGCGAACCACATTACATCCCTTATTATAAAGGACAGTCCTTTACACCAGACAGCTGCCCTTTAGATTTATTTAATTGAATGGTTTATCGCCTTGATTTTCCTCTTGAATTTTCCTTTTGTGAAATCAAAGTTTCACAAATAATTGTTTCTTTTCCTCTTTTAGATTTGCCCCTTTTTCAAGTTTGTCCTTTATTTTTTTTCCATGAAAAATGGTCAATATGCCTATAATGTAGAGCAGTACCCCCCCCAACCTTTGGGGCACCAGGGACCTGATCTGTGGAGAGGCATTTCTGCAGACCAGAGGGGGCATGATTTTGTGTGTTGCCTGTATCCCATGGATGGGGCTTCACTTTTTTGTGCAGCTCAGTTTTGGGCATGCCACAGGCCCAGTGCCAGTCCACAAACCAGAGATTGGGGACTTCTGATGTAGAGGAGCAAAAGGAAAGATTAAGCAAATACACAGCCATTATTAATGACAAGGACATGGCTTACATTTTTCTTTTTCTTTTTTAAGTCTATGGGAACAGCTATTTGTAAGGCAAAGATGTGATTGGCATCTTGCCCAATGGCCTCCCACTGAAAAACGGATGACTTCAGAGATGTTTTAGAAGTTCTGTGCATATCTTCTGTTAAATTAAAAAACTGAAGGCATGAAAGTGGTTTTAAGGATTCTGAATTTTTTGTTGTTGTTAACACAGATGCATGAGAGATGCATGGTAGGTTGGCTGGGTTCCTGCCTGTTGGATCAGTCCTGGTGGAGAGGGGAGGGAGGAGAAATACAGAATTATCTTCCTTGGGGGCTAAACATTTCTTGTAAGAGTCTGTCCATAGCATGATTTCCGGCCACCGAGAAGAGTGCAAAGCATCTGGAGAAAAGGAGACTTTCTTTACCAGCTTGTTTCCTGCAAGTTAAATTGGAAGACCTTGTCTGTGCAAATAGATTTCAAAATAGAGCCTGCCCTTTGACTGTGTCTGTAATTGCACAGCTCACACAGTGTTTTATTTGGCTGCCAAAGTAGTTAACCCCTAGAACTTAAAGGCTGTGGATGGCGTGACCAGCACGGGTGTGCAGACATGACCATGTGAATGCCTTGTTGTTTAAATAAGCCTGCTTACGCCAGAGTCTTCTTATAAATCTGGGGGTGGGTGTGAAACACACAAACACACACACACACACACACACACATCTAAGGTATAGATAAAGCTATTGGTTATGCAGATAATGAGATTATAGTAGCTAACTCCCAAGGAAGAAAAAAAAGTTGTTTCATTGCTTTGATGTAACCAACATCTGTCAACAGGGTAAATTTGCTTTTCTTTAATTTCAAGAGCTCTTGTGCTTCCTTCTATGTCCAATCAGTTTAAGCTTCTGCCTGAGGCACTCCCTGTGTTGTTCTTTTCTTCTACCAATGTGCAGGTTATTGCATGTGAAATGTGAGCCTCACTTCCCTTGCACAGGTTACAAAGAGTTGCAAATAGCCTTTATCATTTATATGGGGTGGCTTTCAAGCATATGTGCATTAATCCCTCTCTTATATTTTCACAGATCATTGTGTCACTGAGCATTTTGGGGCCTTACTTCATAAAATGTGTGTTATTTCTTATTTGTGGCAAGATTTGGTAACTCTATTTTTTTAAAAAAAAACAACCTTGAATAGCTAACCAATTAAAATTTATATCTTCCAATTTAATTTGTTAGACTCCATAGTCATTATGTGTTCTTTTTCAAAATTAAAACTGTCATACCTGTTGCAAATGATCTTACTTTTTTGTAAAAACAGAGAATTAATCAAGAAACGAGATTAATTTTTTGTGGGTAGATGTTAACTATGTCAGCATGATAGTCGTAGATAAAGCAAGTAATTTTATGCTTGACTGAGCAAAAGTCTGTTTATCCAGTAATCAATTGCTTATCTTAGATAGCTTGATAGCCATTGTTCTGAATATCATTTCAGTTATTTATTTGAGATTTGGTACATGGATGATATTTGCAACTTGTACCAATATAGTTTAGCATTTTGAAGAGTTCATTTTTTTGCATTTGAATATAGGTAGGTAAGCATAAATGGATAGATACTGAAATAGACACCTAAATTATATAAAATTTAGTTCCTGCCATTACACTGAGAATCTACTGTGGTAACCTTTTAGTATGTTAATTGAAGTTTAAACAAGTTTTTAAATAGCTTGATGAAACATGAGAGAATTTGTACTAATGTAAATTGAAATTATGTGGTTTTCTGATTCTTATAGCTCTTGAAAACATAAAGTAATTATTGTTGGTACTATTAAATTAAGTCTGTTGGGGTCAGGTCAAAATGAATCTTGTTGACCAGAAGAAAAATCATATGTGAATTACTAAAATTTCCTTAATTAAGGGTCATTATGGAATACACATAAAAATCCTTACAACTAAGTGAGTGAAATGGGAGCACTTCATTATATACTTTAACATGCCTGAACAGATAACAATTAAAATAAATATAGAATAAGAAAGGATAATAAATGGAGACATACTAAGTGAATTAATTTTATATATATATTATATTCTATATTCTATATATTCTATGTTTATTGTCAGACCATTTCTGTACAATATCTTTAGTCGACAAATTATTATCTAGTATATTTTCATGAATGGAATTGAGAGAAGTTAAATCTTGTAGATTAAGCCTGCTAACTATTTTAAATATTGTTTAATATCATAAATATATCATCAGATTTACAGAAGGCAAAATATATTTATTTCTGATTTATTATTTCAGCAGTAAAGAAATGCTGATATTTTTTTTTAATTTCAAACACATTCTAATGTTTTATTTTATTCACTAGAATCTGCCATGGCTTGCTGTTCCTAAAATTAGATGGTAAATAATCAACACACAGCACAACTTTTAAAGACTTTTTTCAAAGAAAATATTAAACCTGGTAAAATATTTTAAAACTAAAATGTTACATAGTCTTTCTGAAAAGTAGAAGTGTTTCTAAAAAAACATGTACAATTTCTAAAACAATGTTTGATCCACTTGGAGAAATGTATTTAAGATACTAAATGGTTTAATGCATGAAAAAGACACTAGATATTGGTTATCTTATTTGACATAATTTGACAACAACTGAGATTTTTATAAAGTAGGAGACAGAATTATGAATTGGACTGAAGAATGTAATCAGTGATTGAAGAAGACAGGGTGGCAAATTGTTGTGAAACTTGGCAGATTTTAAGATTTAAAACAACATTCTCTGTGAAGGAAAAAAATCTAGTGCAATTAAGTTTTCAGTTTCTCTGAAAAGCTCTCCTCAAGATGACTTTCCTCCATCAGCCTTTTTAATTGTGTTTTCTAATGCAATGTTTTATGTTAACCCAGTGGAAAAAAAGATTCATTTTTTTGTAGTTTAGGTTGCATTAGATTATATAGTGCTTTCTGATATGGTATGCCTTGTTGCCGATGGTTGTCTTCTGTGGTTTAAATCAAAGCAGGTTTCCATTTGTGCCTAAACAACTGCTGTAGAATCTCTAAGAGAGAGAAAAACCCAGAGCTTTGTAAGTTGTTTCCCCGCTTGTAATTAGAAGCAAAGAAAAATCCCTTGCTACAGCTCTTGGCAGTCACAAGAGGGAGCTGGGGACTTAATCCACATCTAGAGCCCAAGAAACCTATCTCTTATCAATACCCACCCGATAAGATCTGCCAAAGCAAGCGGATGCAACTTCTTTGGACCCTCCTGATTATAATCCTGTTTTTTTCTACCTTTATACAGCAATTCATAACATTTGGGTTTCTGTGCTGTGTGTTTTAAATCCTGTCTTGTAAGTAACAACCACAGAACAGGAATATTTCTGTATGTTCTTCTGTCATTTGATTACTTGCTTTTAAAAATGTATTTCTTGGGATTGCAATTAATGAAAAATAGAAGAAAATGTGACCATTGTCAAGAGGAATGGTGGGAAATCACTGGATTCTATTGGATTCTGATTTCTATCAAGTCCAGAAAGCCAGGTACCACAGTTAGAATCTCATAGATCCTTTGATACCCAATGAACCTGCTGTCCCTCTCTATTAAAAAAAGTTGTTCCTGAAATTTTACTAAGTTTCCAGTCCGGCAAAACACTTTGGCCTTCTGAAGAAATAAGATGATGGAAAGAAAACAAAAAAGGGAGGACAAGGGAATCAGCAAGATGAGAAGAGGGGAATGTTCCCCCAATAAAAAGAAAAGCATTTAATGAAAGGAGAAGGCAAAGCAGGTGCAAAACATCATCAGCTTTCCACATGGCCCAGATGGCAAACTGCATTACTTTTTGTGGGTTTTCCTTTCCTTGTCTCCAAAAGATTGTCCTACTTTTTCACTCTTGGTCTTCTCGTTAAAATTTTTGTGTTAACAAAATTGATGGGAAAGGAGTTGGTATCCTCTAAGAGAATTACAAATAACAGTCATTTTTTTCTTCAGTGCTGTCCCATAACATTTGATGCAGTATGCTGGCTACATAAGACACGTCTATTTTAAGATCTCCCAGAAGACGAATCTGTCTATTCACTTACAGAGAGAATAGGACAACTCTCACAACGATTTTTATTAGTTGTATGTTTCCCAGTCCATGATAGATAACTGTTAGTAGCGCCAAGTGTTTAAATGCCCCATAAAAAGTTCAAGAGTGCTGGAGATGATAGACATTGGAGTTAAATATCTGGAAAGATGCAGATTTTCTATCCTTAACCAGGAATCATCTTAGCTTGCTTGAGAAATAAAATTTTACACTTTGTTCTGTCATGCTCTTCTTTATAGCAAGTGAAGTTACCGTATATAGTTCTGTGTCTGATGAAGAATTTAAAACCTTAATGGGGACATTCTGAATTGTGATGTCTCTTGAAACCACATATCACTGAATTCAAAACCATACTGGTTTACTCTCCCCCCCCCCCATCCTTCCTTAAATTTCCATCCCGTCAATAAGGGTATTTTGACAGAAACTTAGTTTTTAGATAAGGAAACTTTGAAATGCATTCTGGTAATCAGTGGATCAATTTAGCATAATTTACAGCATAATTTCATGCATATTTTCATAGACAGAGCACCATTATGTTCACTGGGCTTTATTGTTCACATGGTATTGGATCCCTGCTTTGGTGGACCTTACTGAACTTTTATATAATTTATTTGCTGTTGCTCTTCATGTGGATCTCCAAAATATTTAGCAGGTGCAGTGAATAATTATTTATTGTTGTATGTTCTGATGATAGCCAAGGAATATAGCTGACTCAATTTGCAATAGCAGTCGCTTTTATGTTGATAATGCATTTTTGTCAGCATAATTATTGTACTGAAGAAACTTTGCTGAGATGGAGGGTGAAATGTCATTCAAAACTCCTGAGCAATATTGATCTCCTGGAGCAGGAGAACCTGACTACTAAGAGAATCTGGGTTATCTCTATTCCAAGAAATCCATAGTAACTCACCACTTTTCCAATTTGTCCCCTGATCAATACTTTGGTATTGATCTCCCGAAACCAGTAAAACCTGTATATAAGTATGTAGAAATGGTGAAGGTTATAAACAAGGATTGGAAAGCATAACTGTGCTTATTGCTCTGTTCTGAGAATGTGCCAGTGTGCCAGTGAACAGTTTTAGTAATGAATAGAGCTGTGATGGTGAACCTATGGCACGGGTGCCACAGGTGGCACACAGAGCCATATCAATGGGCACGCGAGCGTTGCCCTAGTTCAGCTCTGATGCGCATGCGGGTGCTAGCCAGCTGATTTTTGGGCCTTCTGGGTCTACCAGAAGTTGGGAAAGAGGCTGTTTCCAGCCTCTGGAGGGCCTGGGGGTGTTGAGAAGGCCCATTTTTCTCTCTCCCCAGGCTCCAGAGCCTTTCTATGGAGGGTGGAACAAATTGAACTATGGGTGTGTGGGCATGCAAATGTGCAAGCACCCTGGGCACCCCCCACTTTTGGCACGTGATGGACAGCGCTGGCTCTTCAGCTTTGAAACAGAGATGAGCACCGCCCCCTAGAGTCGGAAATGACTAGCACATATGTGCGAGGGAAACCTTTATTTATTTTTATATATGCCCTATGAGCACATACATATCACAGGTCTGCATTCTAGCTGGTAGTCTACAATTCGTGAGCCTCTGAGTTATGGGTTATTTCCTTAAGAGAACTTCTCTCCATTCTCAGTATCGTAAGCTAAATGGATCCTTGCTCTGATTTCTTTAGCAGGAGTCTGCACTTTCTCCGGCGTAATGATTGTCAACAGAAATAATCTTATTGTGACCTTTACTTTTATTGTGCCTGGAATTCATAAGCCGGCGCATAAACCAGTTCATTCCATTGTTTTCCATGGGTATGTTTGTATTCCCGTTGGCAAATGGCAACGGTTTATTACTTAATTTATTGCCGAACTAAAGTACTAAACTTTTCTACTGTCTGCAGTGCAGTGACAATGAATTAACTGTGCTTCTAACTCATAAAACCTAGCCTTTCTGGCTCTTTTCCTTGAGGTTAATAGAAATTCTGCTATGTTTGGAATCCGGCCAAAGAATGATCATGATAAAGCTATTACAAGGTCAAGCCCTCCATAAAACAGGACTCCATAATGAAGGTTCCACAAACAATATACCACGGATACTCCTAACTCTGTGTGTGGCTATTCCCGTGGCAAAGTATTTTATGGAATGAGTTGGAAGGAACCTGACTGGTCATTGAATCCAACCTTCTGCTTGTTGTAGACAACTTTTAAATCATAGATGGCCATCCCACTCTCCATTGCTCTGAGCAAGCCCAAAGATGACATAATGAAATCCAATTGAGTCCAGTCCTTTATTTGAACATATAATAATAGAATTGGAAAGGATCTTGGAGGTCTTCCAGTCCAACCCCCTGCTTGAGAAGGAGACAATATAACATTGCAGAGAAATGGTTGTCCGGTCTCTTTTTGAAAGCCTCCAGTGATGGATCTCCCACCTCCTGCCAAATAC
>JANHFP010004346.1:184818-197917 GCA_032468135.1 Calamaria suluensis | reverse complement strand
CACAAGGACTGAACCTTTTAAAATAACATGTATAAGTATTGTTAAATTAGCACTATCAAGAGATTATTGCAAAACTAAAATTTAGTCTGTAACTTTAATACTAATTAACTCTAGCAAATAAAAACATAGCAAGTAGCACTGTTCACAGCAAACTACCAAGACATCCACAGAGACATTAGCACATGCTATTCTTATTCTGATGAAAGAAGTAGTGCTATTTATATGATGCTATAATATGTTGCCTCCCTTCCACAAATATTCATGATACTAAGGCTTTAAAAATGTTCTCTCCAGTTCAGGAAGGATCCTGCATAATATTCCAGTTATTTTGACAATGGCATGATTGTTTTTATTGTACTTTGTTCCTCCCACTTTCTTTGGAATGGTAATGTATTTATTAAATAAATATTTTTCTCAGTGAATCTTAAAGAGTTATAAAATCACCATAATCTCAAATGTAGAATGGAAACTGAACCTGGGTGAAAACTGATCTGGTAAAATTTCAAGTGACTTAAATGCAACAGAACCTGCAAATAAGTAAATAAATAAACTATTCACGGGTTGTTTACAATTTTGGTGTATATTTTTATCTACACTTAAATAATGTTCATTTGAAGTAGATCTCAATAAAAAAAATTAACTTGATTCCTGCTGAAAGAAATGTTGAATTCTGCATTTTGAAATGCTGAATACTCCAATAAGAAGTCTTATAAAGATTATAAACAAAAATCATGAAGAAGAAAAAAGGAAATAAGGCAGATATTTGGTGAATAGGAGCTAAGGATGTAAGGAAGCCACTGAAAGATGAAGAAGAAAGTTGTGGAGGGTGAGAAAAGCAATATAGAAAGAAATAAGAAGACACGGTATTTGCCAATTCCTTTGTCTCATCATGCATCACACTAGCCAAAAAAGGTGTGTATAATATCCACAGGCTGGGATCACAATATTGCATTTTATGATACACCGTGGCTCACATGCCATAATAACTAGGCTTTCATACTGCATGGCCAGTATGCAATTTGTTTGGCTTCAGATTTATACATAGGTATATTCTCATTCTTGAAAATGAATATAATAAAAAACCAGGCAAAATATTTAGTGATAGTGATCCTAATTGCAGTCAGTATGTGTAAAATAATACATTTAGTTTCTTTATCCATTTTGCCCTGAGAAATCCCAAGCAGAAATGTTTCAGTTTAAAAAAAAAAAGTCCTGTTATTTCCTCCATCCACTTTTGCATCTGGTTCCATAGATGTTCAATTTTCAGACAGGTCCACCACGTGTTCCTCTTTTGTACCCACATCTCCAACATTTCAGTTACCTGTTTGGAACATTTTGGCCAATCTTGTTGGTGGCAAATGCCACCTATAAAACATTTTGTACAAATTCTCTTTATAAGCAGTTGACATTGTAAATCTGTAAATCTGTAGTGAATATCCCATAGCCTATCCCAATGATTTAAATCAATATTATATCCAATTTTTTTTGACCAACTAATCATATTTTCTTTTACCACCTCATTTATAAATTTTGGAAATCATTTTTTTTCTGTTCCCAAAAATATTTTATCTAATTCTAATTTCTTTCTAGCTATACCATATTGTTCCTTATCCCTTTATATTTATATTATATTTATATTTTGTCTAGAAAATTTATATTTTGTCTAGAAGTTTCAGAAGCAAACTTCTCTGGGTTTTGGTGCCATTCCTCATGGAACTTAAATTTATCAATTGATGCTTACAAAATATATTTATATTTATTATATCCCTTTATATTTTGTCTTTAATTGCGTATATGTCCACCAGTCTGTTTTCATCTCTTGATTCATCAATTCTTGTGATTTTAGATTTCCCATTTCACCTAATAGTTCTGTATATCTCCAAATCTTTTTGTAGTTTAGTAAGTTGGGATAGGTTATGGCGTCCATTGGTGAAATCCATCCTGGAACTTTAACATATTTTCCCTAATCTCATTCCATACATCAATCAAAGCATTCCGGATCTTGTGTCTCTGAAAATATTTATGTATCTTACTTTTACCCTCCCACAGAAAATAATGGCACCTCACCTGAAGATCGTAACCTTCTAATATCAATATTCTCCTGTTTTTTAATTGGATCCAATCTTTTACCCAGGTCATTGCTGCTGCTTGGTAATAAGATTCCCAATGCGGCAGCCCAAAGCCCCCTCTGGATCTTGCATCTTGCATTGAAATGTGTTTGATTCTAGCTTTTTCCCCCAACCAAATACATTTCCCTATTTTCTTGTTTAAGTTATCAAAGAAGGGTTTTCCTAATTTTACGGGCTCTGTTTGAAATAGATATAACAATTAGGTAGTATCATTATTTTCACCGCAGCAACTCTACCAATCAATGACAGTTGTAGTTTCATCCATATGTCCAAAACCTTCTGTATCTGATTCATCAGTTTATCGTAATTATTTTTTTTAACATTTTGTGGTGAGCCATATGCCCAGATATTTTGTCGTCTTGATTACTCGTATTCCTAACTGTTTTTCTAATTCTTCATTCTGTTGTGGGGTACAATTTTTTGTTAACAATTTAGTTTTCACTTTATTTATTTTAAATTCTACTACCCCACCAAATTTTTCCACTTCCTTCAGGACGTTGTTACCATATTCCAGAGGGTCTTCCCTAATAAACACCAGATCATATGCAAATGCTTGGACTCTATTCTCCTTGTTTAATTTCTATTCCTTTTAAATTTGGATTCCTCCTAATCTGTATTAATAGTATTTCTAGAGCCAGCATAAACAACAGGGGCAACAGCGGACAGCCCTGTCCTACCCCCTTGTTTATACTGATTCTCTCTGTCATTTCTCAATTTATTATAACTTTGGCAGTTTGCTTTGTGCATATTGCTTTAATAAAATTTGTAAATTTCTCTCCAAAGTTCATATATTCTAATAGTTCCATCATAAAGTTCCAGTCTAGATTATAGAACGCTTTTTCAGCGTCCACAAACATCAATGCCAGCTGCTTCTCTGAATGTTGTTCATAGTATGCAAGTATGTCAACAATTACTCGTAAATTATTTCTGATATATCTGTCTGGCAAAAAGCCATTTTGATCTGGTCCAATAATTATATATATCTATATTTTAATCTGTCTGCCAATAACGTAACAAATATTTTCTGGACCATGAGTCATGTGGATTTGAGTAAAAGGTACATTGTTTCTTTTATGGGTTTCATTCCCTCTAGACATCTTTTAGTGGCAGCTCCTGCACCATATCAAAAAGTGTTTGGCAATATTTTTCTTTGTCTTTTATTTTTCCAATTCTTCCCTGTTATATAATCTAGTTTTGGATCCACAATTGCATTAAAGTCCCCCAAAATACACAGATTATCTTTTCCTAATTCTATTCATGTATTATGCAATCTATTATAGAATTCTCTTGCTTCTCATTTGGAGCATATATCCCTAGTAATGTTTTTTTTGTTGCCATGATACCTCCATAATTAGAATTCTCCCCTTGTCATCTTTATAAATTTGCTCAGGTTTTAACCACTCCTTTATGTACATTATCACTCCTCTTTTCTTTTGCAGTGCAAGAGCTTCAAAACTTTTCCCTAATGTAGGTACTTCCAAAATGTTTCTGTTTTGTTCTGCAGTGTGGAATTCCTGAAGGGAAATAATATCCAATTGTTGCTGTTGTAATTTATGAAATGTTATTTTTCTTTTTTTGGTGAATTTAAACGATTGATATTTATTGATAGTTTGATTTCATTTTGCATTTGTTTCTACTTGATGCCCTCATCTCCACCCTCTGTACTGGCTCCTTTCTTTTGGTTCCCTCCCCTCCTAATTCCTTTTCTATCTTCATCAGTTCCTTGTAAAAATCTTGCACCTTTTCCAGAGCAGAGGTCACCAACCTTTCAGACCTCAGGGACAACTAAATTTTTAACTACCTATGGATACCCTAATTAGGTTATCCATAGTTATGTTATGTTAATAATGTATATTCTGAAACAAAATGTTCATTTATTTTTGACTGGGACTCTTAGCGAGCCTCAAATTTATCTAATTTACATGATTAATAGCCAACAATGAAAGCCATTGTAAGCAATTCCGTTTTTTTCCTTGCAGCCTTCAAACATGCAATAGCTGTTAAATTATATTAAAAGGTAATGGATGAATTCACTTGTACAAATTCGTAATTTGACTTCTTTGGATTTGCTTTAGCAGAATCTGTAAACTTTACTGTACATGGGGCTGCCCTTGAAGACTATCCAGCAACTTCAGCTGGTGCAAAATGCCACAATACAAGCAGTTATGTGTTTCTGGAAGAACATGTTACATTTGTTTCCACAGGCTGCATTGGTTACCAGTGTGTTTCTAGTTTCATTTCAAGGTGCTGGTGTTGACCTTTAAAGCCCTACAAGGCATGGGGTAAGGTTATTTGAGGGACTGACAGTGATTTCATCTGCAAAGTGGGCTAGGTTATATAGGTCCTGTTTTCTAGGAGCTTCATTTGGTGGGCCCTAGGCAGTGGGCCTTTTCTATTGTGAGGTCCAGGTGGTTGAATCCTCTTTCCCTCTGAGGTGGCTTCATCACTTCCAAGCTTCTGGTGTCAAGAATTTGTGATGTCAGTAGGCCTTGGGAACCCTAATGGCAGGTGAATTAATGAGGTGGCTCCATTACTATTAACATCGCTCCATCTTGTTTTAGCTGTTCTTTTTCTTTTTTTTTCCTTTTTTTAATCAATAATGGTTTTTCATATTGCTTTAGCTTTGTTGTATGCCACACAGGGTCACTTGCTTTTAGTAATTGAGTCCGCAAGCATCAGAGAAATTCACCATTTTATTCAGATGCTACATAGAGAAATGTATTATATGTTGTTTGTTTAAGGCAGCCTTTTCCAACAGAGCTCACCCTACAATGGTATAAGGAACTTGGTAAAAAGCCCCCAATATATGTAATATAAGAAAAGAAAGAGGAGGAGCTGAGTAGATCTAGTCAGCTTAATGTCTGGGTCCAAAGCGTAAAAAGTATGGAAAATACCTTAACTGTCCGTTAAATCATTTTCACTGCATCAGCTCAGAACAACACTTCTACAACTAAGCAGACTGTTTATCCAATATGGCCAGGAATTATAGAAATCTAAAAAAAAAAGTAACTCAGAAGAAAAGGAAAGCTCCAGGTTGGTGAATGGGAGTATTCCAGGATTTTAAGGGAAATCTAATGCACCTTGTCTTCTAGACTGTATTATGGAAGGGTTGAATGAACTCAAGGATTTGATTCTTCTTACTATTTTCTCCAAAGGTGAATCTTCAATAGCTTAGCTTTGTTAACATTTACTCTTTGAATCTAATCCTGTTTCTCTAAGCCCAATACTCATCTATGTTTTTCTTCAGTGTTAAATATTTTGTAATATTTCAAGCAATTTTGACATTGTCAGGTAACATGCTTCAGATGGCAGATTTCTGCAAATTGAGTGTATGTTGCTAGAATCGTAGCGTTTGTGCTTTTTTCACCCCATCCTTTTTGTTAAAAAAAGGGGGATGTATTCCCTTTTTAGTCTTGTTTTTATAGTTGGGGATGAGGAAGAAAAAAAGATTGCAACAAATACCAGTGAACAAGACCACTGTAGTATCGTCTTGGGCTTGGATGAAACTCAGTAGCCCCTTCCATGATTCTATGAATAATATCCAACTTTTTATTACTAAAATGATAGTTTTCTTTTCTAAAAGGCAGACAGTGGCACTTTTAAAAACTAGAAATAGTGTCTTATATGAAATATGTTTTTAAATAGGGTCCAAGGCATGGCAGAGAAAAGATACCAAAGAACATGAGAAAAGTCTCAGCCCGTAGCATATATGTTACTATGTTAGCAGTTGTTGCAATATTCCATTTTTCTATAAAATTAGGAATTTCTTAAGTTCGAAAAAGGTTTTAGTCCCATGCTAAGCTTCAAATTCAAAACCCAAATAGTAGTTCAGGCCGTGCACATGAAATATCCTAAAACAAAATGCGTCTTCTAAGATCATGTTGTAGCTGTGATAGGAACCCACACAATCCTGGGAAAAAAACACTAGACAAACAGGAGCTAAGTGAGTATCTCTGTATGATCCAATATATAGAGAATATAGCATTAACAGAATTGGAAGGAACCTTGGAGGCCTTGTAGTCCAAATGCCCTGCTCTAGCAGATGATCCTATACCATTCTGGACAAAAGGTTGTCCTCTCTTTTCTTTAAAACCTCCAGCATCCATCACATCCGGAGGCATGCCTTTATGTCTATGAATACTTTTTGTCTGCATGTTCACTATTAAATATACTATATCAATATATAATTAATATATTTATATATCTCAGGTTTGTTACTATCTGTATAATGATTTAATTTTGATGCAGTGACAGTTAGTGGTGAGCAGCCTTCCCCTTGAATTATATATTTCTTTCTTCCATTTGAAAGAGGGACCAACCAAGTTGGAAGACTGCTTTTAACTGTCAATACAATACATCATGGTCAAATTCTCCAGAAGATCTGCATTTCCAATAGTATTTGAATGCAAGACATACTTTTGATCTACTCATTCATACAGCCTTAATATGAAATATAAATACACAGTAGGACGAGGACATTGTGGCGGACAGATAAGCATTTTGTGGGAACAACTGTATATAGTTCAGTAATTCTTAAAAGTCATTAAAATAAAATAAAACCAGCTGTTTAAAATGCTTATTTGTAATCTAAAAACAATAGTCCTAAATGGAAGCATCACATTTTATTTCTATTTTAAAGTAGAACAAAATTTTATTCTATCAAAGTATCTGAAAGTTATAAAAGGCAACACACATGGTCACTAGCTTTTCAATTTGCAAGCCTGTTAACTTGTACAATTCTGATATATAAAAATGGAATATGCAATAAATGCTGGTGCTTTGAAATAGAATTATTTTATCTGTAGTTTACCACTATTCCAAAGAAATGCACAATTATTCTTTTTAAAAAACGTGTTTTAGAAAGTTAAATATCACAATATTGAATTTATGAAGATACCACTGAAATATTAAAATAGACTCTGTCATGCTCTTAGTGGCATCTAAAGTCTGCATAATTTTTTAAAGTACTAAAGCTGTTTAGATTTCTATTAAAACAATATATTGCTTTCCTCACCATTTACTTGGGTGGTAGTTTCTACCATAGTCATGACATATATTTTACTGGACAGAGTCCAGAGTTTATCAAAGGCAACATTTTGATTTCCTCATTATTCTTGTTTGTTAAGAGGCAACTTTTTTTTGTTTTTGCCTTTTCCTCATGGATCATGTAACATGTAAAGACATACAGTCCACATTTTGGGACTAGTCTTTCTGGAAACTAAGTGAGACTTCATTCAAACAAACTAACCATCCAAAAGTGGATGGTTACCTTTATTACCCTCTGGAAAGGTAATAAAATTAGACTCAAGTTATATTTTAACAAAGTCACCTCCTTGGAAATTTTAGCACTGCAGATGAAATTATTAAATGATTTTTTAAAAAATCTACTAAATTAGCAAAGAAGAGTCACACACTGATATTTTTTTTAAAATCAGATAAATTTGAAAAGTTTGCAGTGGCTGGATTAGTTTTTGTTTGTCCTTTCACAAGAACTCCTATCTTCAGCATGCCTTCTGCAGAAAAAAATGTACACTATAGTCCCCAATACTCACACATTTAACATGATTGTATTTATACTCTCTTCAGCCACTGGTTCTCTTCCCCCCCCTCACCAAAGATATATGGCAGGCAAGCATTTAGCTTGTCAACCCATTGGAAATAAGGAGCCCAAATAGTCACTATGCTTGCAAGGCAGTAAGTTCTTTCAACTATAAGATACAAGCAGTTATGTTCAGAGTAAACTAAAGATAATGCCTTCTATAGTACAATCCTCTTTTCAAGGAAGAAAAATAAGCCATCAAAAGAGCATTCATTTTTTCCAGACAAAAAAAAATAAAACTAAAAAATCAAATATAATGCAATGGAAAACCTGTAGACTAAACACAGCGGTGTGTGCACATGTGCAAATAAGGGAGATATATCTGGATTGACTGCAGGTTTCTCACACCTTGCATTTGTGGCAGTTCTCTTCCTACATTCTGATCTTTGACTCCTCTGTTTGGTTCTAATTCTTTTGTTTTCTCAGAATTTCCACTTGAAGATCCTCTATCACTGCTATTCAGGCAGAACAAGTTAATCAAACATATCCTCAAACATACGCTGGCCCATAGCTATATATTGCTCTTTCTCCTCCACAGTCATTTGTGACACAAGCTCTGGCCGCTGGTTTACTTGGCTGTAAGAAAATGGATGTCCTGCCACCATAACAATGGGGTCTTCAGTCACTACTTCAAACTCATCCTCATCATTGTCATCCGGCAGCCCATACAGCGTTGTGGGAGCAGTGGCTGCACAAGGAAGGGAATCCTCATCAGATTCACTGGTCTCACTCTCGGAATCACTGGCATTTGTGGCAGACAAAGGAGCAATCCCTCCCATAGCAGCCGTAGAGACAGAGGAGGTTTTCTTTTCATGGATGAGCAGAGCACGCATTACCTCTTCATTATTATCTAGTGCTGCCTGTCCCTCTTCATCTTCATGTAACATGTTTATGTCTTGACCACCTAGAAGAAATTAATTTATATTCATTAATTTAATTATATTCATTTGGACATGACAGTATGCTGATACTTACTTTGCCGCAACAGACAATGTTGCTAGGTATTATGCAATCAAGTTTATTGGATAATTATGTATGGCTTGTAGTTGGGACTCAGCATTGTAGATTCACTGTGCATCTAAGTCCAAAAACTAACTTTTTATATTGCCCTACATTACCCTTTTTAGACTAATTTTAAGTATGTATTTTTAATTTATCTAGCTTTTATATCATCCAGCTTTTTATAATTCATTTTAGATTTTCACTTTTTAGATCTCTTATGTTTCTTTTTGGTGATATTATCTAATACTCTTAATTTGGAATAGAAAAGAAGCTGTAGTAAACTTTCTAGAGATGATTACAATAACATTTTATTAACAGAAGGTTTTGAAATTTTAATCTTGCTTTTTATTATTGTTCTACCTGTTAACTGTTTTGTCATTAATATAGTAGTTAAAGGACAAGTTATAATCTGCAAATAGAATTAGTAGTTTAAAATTTGAGGGAGGGGCTGTTTCGCAAGGGGTGGGAAACTAATTTCCTTGTAATATACTTATCCGTATTCAACTAGGGGTTTTTAATGCACTTTTTAAATGTGTTTTTTTGTTTTAGTTTTAAAATTTTGGAGGGTCATATTTAACCTTTTTTTAATAAAATAGTTGGAAAAAAATAAGTATTTTATTTTCTCCAATGCTTTTCTCCAATGCTTCCTGGCATTCTGTAGACCACTGTACTTTGGAGAGTTCTGTTTTTCTCATTAGGTTTGTTAAGAGATTGAGATACGGTAGAGAAATGAGGGATAAACCTTTGTTAATAACCCACCAAACCCAAGAAAGCGTGAATATCTTTGTTTGGAGACTTCCACCTGTTGCAGGATTTCTACTTTTTCCTGTTCAGGCTTTATCTCTTCCTTACCAACCATGATCCCCAAATATCAGATTTCCTATATCCTAGACAACATTTTTCTGGGTTTATGGTTAAGCCAGATTTTCCTATACAACCCATTGTTAGGACTAGGTGTTGAAGGTGTTCTTTCCAGGTCTTTCCCTCCACGATCCAGCTGGCATTTCCTGTGCACCTTCGCTGACCAGCATGGTGCTACCCTTGCTCCATCCCTCATCCAGCAGCAAGGGTGTGAGCGAGTGTCAGGGATGGTGTGCAAGAGATGCTGCACACTTTGGGAAGGTGCACAATGAAGAAAGGGAGTGCATAAGTGGCACCATGCTATTTCCTGCTGGTTTCTCCACTAACTTTGGTTGTAGGAAGTCAAACAGGAAGCTACCTTGCCTAATGACGATGGGATTCAGTTAACAATGGCAACTGGGACTGCATGAATTATTCTCACTAAATGATGTGGCCATGCTTTATAACCACAATGCTTAGTGATGGAAATTACGATCCCAATTGCCATCAGAAATTGAGTACTTCTCATAATGTACATGCTTCTCTATTTACATCCTTTTGGATTTCATAATGTTTTTCCTCTTATATCTTTCTTACCTTCAGTGACCTCATTAGGATCATAAGCACCTTGCACAGTGCTTTCCCGCAGCCAGACTGGTCTCTCTCTGGGTAGCTTCCCTTCATTTGCTGCCTGATGTGAATCTTCTTGATCTTCCATGTTAATAATTACATTCTGAGTGTACATGTCCCCATAAGAAGGACCCTTGGTTGTCCAGGCTTCTCTGTGCTGCCCACTTGGTAAACTACTGTTTCCCAATGCACCCACAGCTCGTTCTTTGCTACAAACAATCATAAACAGACATTTTGGATTAGAGAAATATTATACATTATTTTAATAAAATTCTTACAACAGTAGAATTTAAAGGCTAATACATAGTTTACCCAATATTGTGAAAGGTCATTAAGACTTCTCAATAGGATCATCAATGATACTAATTTGTAAAGGATTTAACAAGCACCACATACTTATTACTGCTGGATTACAGATATGCCATTAATTCTAATCTAGAGGAATGTTAGAAGCAATGAAAATATAAACTTCAGAGATATTGCTGCCCTACCATTTTTCTCCATAATCTCACTTTTGACCTTACTTATTTTTTATTTTCATCACAACTCCCTCACAGAGGAATTCTGGGCATTGTACAATTAAAGACACAGCTCCAGACAAACATGTGACTATCTCCAATATTTCTTTTCTAAAAACACCCGAGAGCTACCTATGCACTCCTGGAAAGTGATGATAACATCACTCACTTAGTGACGATAACTGGAATCAAAATTTCCATCACAGACATGTCTGTAAATTGTAAAATCATATGACCGAGCCACTTAGCAACACAATTCCAGCACTTCGTTTCCATTGCTAAACAAACCCCATAGCATTGCTAAGCACACATATCATGTGGTCACCATTTGATTTTCCCAGTTTTTGCTTGCTGAAACCATCAGTGAAGGTTGCAAATGGCAATCATGTGACCATGGAGGTGCTGCAATCATCCTAAGTATGAGAACTTATTCAGCACAACTGTAAATTCAAACAACTGCTGAATAAATGGCTGTTAAGTGAGAACCACTGTTAACACTTGGTGCTCTGCAACATGACAGCTTCCCAATTATTTTACAAAATCTAAAAAATATTAGTCAGGTGGAATACAGAATGGAATAGACATCCGGAGTGATACTATAGGCAACAAGTTGCCTATTTCTGCAGATTGGATTTTATCAAATCTGCAGATGATCTAAAATCAAGACTGGATAGCCAAATAAAATGGAATCAGTATAGTAGAATATTTGAGTTCAAAGGGCCCTGTTGGTTACTGAATACAATCCCTGCTTACTGTCAACCAGGTAACAACTATATTAACATCATAAAATGTTATATATTATGTGACTTATTTTGCAAGTTGTTAGTACATTACTGCATTTATTTGCTTTACTCTGTTGCTATTCTTTTACATTTTGCTGGTCACTGATAACATAAATATTTTTATTTATTTTATTTATTTATTTATAGATCATATTTAGAGCGCATTACAGTAGTCCAGGCGGGAGATGACCAGAGCATGACTGACTGTGCGTAAGGCATCCCTGTCCAGAAAAGGACGCAACTGGCGTATCCGATGAACTTGATACAGCACCCCCCTGGTGACGGCTGTAATATGCTCTTCTAAAGACAGCCATGGATCCAGGAGGACGCCCAAGTTGTGAACCTTCTCCGTAGGTATTGGAGGCAAAGCTCAAAGGGATCCAGAATTAAATCAACAATACTATTTTAAACTTGAGTTTTTTCAGCTGGGAAGAGTTATTTGATTTTAAATGTATGTTTCCTTAGATGTTGTTGGAGTTTACTGCCTTGTAGTTGATTTGTATATGATTTGAGTCTGGTGAATCTTTCAATTTATGTTCCACTCAGAAATTTCAAGGTATATAGTTGCTGGTATACTGTTATCAACTTGAAGACTAGAATAGTTTAGGAATCATTACCAGATCTCAGCTAAATATGACCCTAAAAAGCTCTATATATGGTATCTATTTTTATTATATTGTGGAAATCAATGAAAGTGAGAAAATGGAGAAAAGCCTATTAATTAATGAGCAAGTTTAGCTTTAAAATACTTTGGAGTTGTTTCAATGACATGGAAAGCTATACAGATTTGATACAGAAAGACAGATAAATTTTCATTGTCTATTCAAGATAAAAACAGAAAGATCTGTGTCCATTTCATTAACATTTCAAGAGATTACTCTAAACTGTATCATGCTAATTCTTTGCCAACAGAAAAATGAAACATGCCTTTTTACAGAAAATGATTTCATCACATTGATCACAGGATCAGATTTCTAATCTTCATACCTTTTGCGTCAAGGTTTGCTCATATCAGTTACAAGACCAGAACACCTTCTCTTGACCACTTTCTACTTAATTAGTATAAAAACTATCTTGGCTTGTTGTTTCCTATTTTCCTAGCCATCTGTATGTGCGTTATTTTTCTCCTTTCAAATAAATCCCCATTTTTTAAATTTTAATGAGATAAGCATCTCAGTTATTCCCAATCAAAACAAGGACTTTGTGGTATTTTCTAATGGTAGGCCTATTTCCTTGATCAGTACTTTGATAAGGCTAAGCTTTTAATGCTAGTTTGGCCTGTAGAGATTTTTTAATGATTTGCAACTCTAGCTATCAAAGTAGTATCATCAGCACAGCAGAGGTTATCAATATTTTTTCTCCAAATTTAAAACCATGCTCATCTCTTTTTTTCCCCCAAACCAGCTTCTGTCAGCATGCAGTTTGCATGCAGTTTGAATAAACAAGGAAAGAGGGTATAGTCTTTTTTTTTTTTAAGTTTTATTGTAACAGTTTTGGTACAGGGAAAAAAAATAATTTTTAGGTTTACATATATATAATGTCACATCTTTTCACATGTCTTATCAGGTATAGTTTTTTCTTTTTACTAAGGTTTTGGGT
>JANHFP010004346.1:77768-90063 GCA_032468135.1 Calamaria suluensis | reverse complement strand
CCCCCCATGCACTCCCCCCACTTTTGGCACGTGATGGCCCAGTGGGACCGGAAGGGCTGTTTTTTGCTCTTCCCAGGCTCCAGAGGCTTTCTAGGAGCCTGGGGAAGGTGAATATGGCCTTCCCCACCCCCTAGAGGCCTTCTGGAGGCTAGAAACAGCCCATTTCCTGACTTCTGGTGGGACCAGAGGGCCCGGAAATCAATTGGCTGGTGCGCACATGTGCACTGGAGCTAAGCTAGGGCAATGTTCGAGTGCCCACAGATATGGCTCTACATGCCACCTGTGACATAGATTTACCATCATGGCCCTAGAAAGTGTCACTCCATCTAAAATCACGGGTTTGGGTGGTCCAAACCCCCACAGTCACTCAGTTCCTCCCATCCAAGCCTACACGGCCTCCAGGCACTGGGACATAATCTTGACACCTCACTTGGCTGGCCTGAAGTCAAATGATAAAATTGGTTATCATCAACATGCCCAAAACCAGTGGATGACCTCACAAAGGAGGGTCCTGGGATCTGTCCCCATCGATGATCACTGATTGAAACTGCCCCTGGAGAAAAGATAATCACTGTAAAACTGTTGTGAATTTATATTTTAAAGGTCAGTGAAATAACCATCAGGACAAATTCATAATTTAGAAAATAGAGAACTGCCTTTTGAGTTTCACAAAAATATTTTGTGGGTTCCATTGTTCTATTTGAAATATCCTTAAAAGTTTAAACAATCAATGTTTTCAAAGGTAAGAAAGATTTCTTACAGTAAAGTAAAACAGTAAAATAGATGGCATAATTAAATAGTATGAATTTAAAAGACAAACTAATTCACACTCTCGTCATGTAAATTCCCCCCTTCAAATCCCCCCTTCAAATTCAAATAGCCTAAAATCTAGTGTTGCCCATGTTTTGAATAGCTACTCTTACAAACGTAAAAAGAATCCTGCTCAAAACCTACCTGGGCTAGCATTTTGCACCATACAGCAGCCAACTAAATATCTTTAGGAAGCTTGAATCGTGGATAGGAGAATGAAGGTTCTCCATTATTATTTTTTTCAGTCCTTTTTCATAATTGTCTGTATTGGTGATCATCATCACTTCTGATGGCAATGAATGAATTCCTTGTGTAATCATATATTATGTACCAGAGCATTTTCTTCTATTGGTCCTGAAACTTCCTGCAATTACTGTGGTTTTAAAGGCCTAATATGTAATACTCTGAAAATGGAGTAAACATTTTCTTTATCCACATTTCATACCATACATAATATTATATACGACTATCAATTCTAAGTTAAATGAAAAAAAAAAAACCAGCACTACTTTTTAATGTTCTAATCCCATATTTATTTTGATTGATACATTTTGAACTCTTTATCCAGTATCAAATTCCTTCAAATTAAACTGTTCTTCTAATCATGTCTGTCATATTATTAATTATAAAGAAAATAATTTCCCAAACAGGGTTTTGAATATTCCTCCTGATTTAATCTATGCATACTGATAACTCACTATTCAAAATAATTTTGTTAACGTTTATGTACTAAGCGCTGAGTAAAAACATTTTTTTGCTCTCATAGCAAACTTGAATCATCCATTAATTCATTCATTAATAGGAAATCTAATATTTTCCTTTCTGATCCCCTTAAGTGGCTAATCTATTTAAATATTTATTGGTCTCTGCTCAGAACAAAGCAGAACAATAAATTATTCATATTATTTTTGAGCAACATGATGGGCGCACCCTGATTATTATTATTTTTTGTTCTATGCAGTGTGCACCCTATTTAGATTGGAAAGTTTCTAATATCTGAAGTTGTGGCATTGGGATTTAGAGAATACAAATTTTGCATTAGAGAATAGTATAATATAGTCCTTTAACTGGACCTCAGACGTTTGAAGCTTTTATCAATGTGATGTTTGGCAAGTGTATAGGCTTCCAATTCTTACAATACTCCATTACTGCATTTAAGGAAATAACCCTTCAGGAAAATAATTATAAAGCCTATATCATTATTAAATTGAGGTACAATTCATTAGAAAAGTTAAACACCAGAAATCCCACCAGCTCATCAATGTGCAAAAGTATCTCTTTCCCATCAAACTATCACATTTCTATTAATACTAATAATTTATTCTGACTCTTATTTTTCATTTCAAAACCAGCCTTCAAGCACTTGATGAAGTGGAATGTGATCCATGAAAGCTGATAAATAATAAATTAGTTAGTCTTCAAGTATCACAACTCTTGTTTTTTTTAAATTAATATCTGATCTGCTCTAGCAATTACCATAAGCACTTCCATGCAAAATAATGCTGTATTCCAACAAGTAAAGATGACTGGTTAAAATTTGACATGAGGAATTCAATATAAGTTTAATCACAGTTATTTATACATGATTGTTTCCCATATATATAATAATTTATTCTTTTATTTTATAAATGGTAATTGAGCAGCAGCTGATGGAATTTGAGGAATTAAAGTTTTAATGAGCTTAGTCTCCAGGGCCAGATAAATTACATTCTAGACAAGTACTGAAGGAGCTAGCAAAATGATTGCAGAACTGCTCTCAGTAGTCTTCAAGAATTGTTGGCAAACTGCAAAATATTTTTAAGAAAAAGATAAAATTCACTTCACAGTTATTTTTATTGGGAATAATTACAGACTTTAACAATATAGAAATGAAATTGATGTTGAATTTAATAACAGTAGCGAGATTGTTGGTGGCACAATATTGGAAGAAAGAAGAAATTCCGACTATTGAAGAATGGACTTTGAAAGTATCAAACCTAGCAAAAATGGCAAAAATTTCAGCACATCTTAAGGACTATACAAATGAAAAGTATATAATAAGAATGGAAAAGTTGGTTGTATATATTCAGAACAAATATAAGACAGAGAAGTTGTATTTGACATTTGAATGAAAGAATGGACTAACTAATTTTTAATAGCAAAAAGGTATTATATTGCAATAATTTCTATTTTTTTTCTTTTTCTTTTTTAATTATTGAACATTATGTGTTTGCTCTGGGAAGTCAGGAGAGGGGAGGGGGGTGGAAGGGGAAAGGGAGAGGGGGGGAATTGATTATGTATTTTGTTAAAACTTTTCAATTAAAAAAAAAAGAATTGTTGGCAAACTGGTGAGTTCTCACAAGACTGTAGGAGACCAGATCTTCCTATCTTTAACAACTGGAGGGAGGGGAGGAGAAGATAACCACCACAAGGAACATTTGGCCATGGAAGGATCTGGCAAAATCTAGGTGCACCCTTCCCAATGGAGACCTGGGATGTTCCCACTCCTTGATCAGGGCCCTGGGAGGGGCTAGCCGGGATTCTTGGCATGGGTTGCAACTGGAGACATAGTTCTGAATGTCTTGGTTCATTCCCAGCCACCACACAAAGCTGCGAGCAAGAACCTTCATTCAGACTATTCCCAGGGTGACCCTCATGTAAGGTTGAGAGAGAAATATTTGAGTTTCATCTTCAGGATCCGGCCTTCTAAGTAGTCAGGGTTGACCTCCTCTAGGACTGACTGGTTTGATTGCCTTGCAGTTCAAGGGACTTACAGGAGTCTTCTCCACCACCATAGTTCAAAAGCTTCAATTCTTTGGTGCTCAGTCTTTCTTATGGTCCAACTTTCACAGCCATACATTGCAACTGGGAAAACCATAGCCTTGATTATATGCACTTTTGTTGGCAGGGTTATGTCTCTGCTTTTTATTATGCTCAGAAGAGTCTAGCAGGGAATATATTTGGATTGTAGAAGGAGGAGAGGAAGACAGTATAATATACTGGAATCATATAATTAACAACCACTGTTCTTCTTTCTTTCTTTCTTTCTTTCTTTCTTTCTTTCATTCATTCATTCATTCATTCATTAAATTTGTCTACGTCCTAAAAGTATCTAGACTCTACTCTAGTAGCTTACCAAATTTACAAAATGAAAACCCAGTACCGTGGGGTAAAACATAATAAGCTGTAATTTTCCATTTAATACTATATATTATAGTTTATATAAGGTTTGTCCTTCGTTCAAATTACCTAGGGTTAGTATCTTAACATATAGCCACACTACAGCCATGTTTAAATTTTCTTACTGATAATTTCCTATAAGCCTTAAAAGCCCCATCCATCCCTTTCTCTCTCCAGACCAGGACTGGCAGGATAGCATTTAATACACTGTGGCATTTTTAGTTGTTCTCAAGCCTCAATTAACAAAGAAAATAGTCAAGCCAACTTTGGGCAGGCTGAGAATGTATCTGCTTTGATGTTTTTCTCTCTTGAATGTTTCTTTCACTTGAGAAATGTTCTTTTCCATGCCTGTGCTGCAATTCTTGTGAAATAGAGAAACCAATAAGGGAATAACAAAGAAGTGGGACATGAGAGGGAATGAATGCAGACGTCCTCCAGGCTTAAAGTTGCCAAGATTGGAGAACCCTGTTACAGATCCTGCTGGACCACTCAGCACTCTCTTTTATTCTTTCTGGTAACCTGATATAAGTTACAGTACTTTGCCTGAATAGCTTCTCCACCTCCATTCCGGCACAATTTCAAGTCAGGGCAAATGGACAACAGGAAAAAAAAATATTATTTCTGATACCACTTCTACACTCATCATAAGCAACATTCTCAAGGTCAGCTATGTAATTGTAGGGACCAATAGGGGCAGTTATGCAGTTTTGTTATGCACCTCTGGCTGGAGAAAGGCTGGGGTGGTTTCCAGATCTTTTCAATGACCGCAGGGTGAGGAGAGGGAGAAGGAGTGGCCTTGGCTATACACCTCCTTCCACCTGAGCTCTCCTGCTTTGGCCTTCAATCATAGGACACACAGGTCTGCAGCAGGGAGCAGGTTACACGGGGAACTTCACATGTCAGACAAGGATTGTGGTGACTAAAATGTAACTGAACCTGGTAAAACTACAGAAGGTAAAACTAGCCTTTTCTTTTTCTCTCTCTCATGCTGTGCTAGGTCAAACAATTTTTACAAATATGTTTACAAAATTTCTACCTTGCTTACTCATTAATAACAACAGTCAAGGTTAAGGAAGAGAGAAAGGGGGAGGGAGGGAGAAAGAGCTTCAAAATATCTGATTTTTGTAGTTCACTTTTCACACTGCAAAAATCAGCATTTTTAAAATAAAAATGTTCAATAGCTAGTCTGATATAATAGTAAGTGTGCCATGTGGGTGAACAAAAACTTCATTTATGCACATGTTAAAATTTATGAGAAAGATATAGATAAAATGGCAGGGTGAATTAAATTACTACAGTCAAATAATTTTGCTCAGGATTCTTATCAGTGAACTCAGGACTTTTAAGGATAGAGAAATTTCTGTCAAGTAATTCTCAGCTGTCACTGCATATATCTGAGTCTCAGTTTTTGAGATCAACCTTGTTTCCTATACCAGACCTAACTAAGCTCTGCTCAGATCATGTGGTTGAATCAAGGCTTAGAATGTGGTGTGGAGATGGAGTTGAATTATTCCAAATTATATGACAATAACCTTGACTATGAGAGCCAAGAACAGCAGCAACTGATTCTGAAGAATCTCTGTACTTCAACAATTGTAAGTATTTATGAATAATACAAACACACACAAAATGTACAATTGGATCATTTAGATTGTGTGCGTGCAAGTAATTTGCAGTACTTATACATGTACATGTATATAAATGTTCTTACAGGGTCTTAAGATGTACAGTTTGAAAATAACAAGAAAATATCAGTTGTATTGGCTACTCTCTCTGGCGTTATAATACTGATGGTTTTCTCTTGAGATGGTTTTCTCTTCAGGCATTTTTTTGTCATTTTTGACAGAATAGAATGGGCATTATGTAAAATATACCAAACATTACCATCGTTCAATTTAAGACCATTCAGAAAAAAGTGCAGCATGAAATGTGACAGTTTTCTCTTTTCTTGTTGATAAAGTTGTTAAACAGCATGGTCCAAATATGGAGTTTTTGGAGCATCTATGTATTGTAATCTCCCAGCAAGAGGTCCGAAATCTGCTCCTGCTTCTAGATAAAATAACTGATGCAGCAGAAATCTTCAGTTACCATTACACATTGCCATCTTGAGAATTTGTTTAATTTCTTCACAGGCTGTTATGTGGACTGTTATGTAGGGAAAGGAGATAAATAATTAATATACAGTATTTTCTCCATAATCAAGCCCTAAACACTTCAAAACATGCTTTGTTCTGTAAGTCACATAAAATCATGCTGCCTCAGTGTTTTTGACCAGGTCAATTTAGGGATTGCCTTAATTGTGTTGTGACATCATGTTTAATCTACATTTGAAACAAATGCAAGAGTTGTGTGAAACATATCCAGTATTATAGGAATAATACAAATTGTTGTCTCAGTTATAAAAAAGGTAATTTTTAAAAGTAGAAAATATAGGATTTTGCACAATGAAGTGTATTTTTTCTCTTACCTAGAATTGACTATCACAAAGGCACTTCTGTTCTTGGTATATGAGATATAAAATATTACAGTGTATTTACAGTGAAGGACAGTGGATTTTTATGAGGCAGGCCACCTTTCCTTTTTGGAGAGAAGTTTCCAAAGCAGTTCTTACTCCTTTCACCTTACTTTTTCTTCAGCCATTTTCAGAGACCAGCTGTATGAATGCCTCTTCCTTTTCAGTGGCTCTTTTGGCAATTGTCTGGGCCTTTAATACCAGTGGACTTCTGCTCAGTTTTTTCTTCATCGTCTTCACAATTCGCTTCAGAAAAAATAGGTAAGGCCAAGTCAGTCTTATGTTTTTACTCTCTGGGCAAGATCTTCTGATTCTTTGTCATTCAAGGGTCTGCAGTAAACATGATTGCGGATTCCTTATTGACTAGTGAGAGTGAAGTCAAACCTACCAAACACAATGAGAGGGCAATACATGGGCCTTGGTAAGACTCTGGAAGTTTTAAGGGCCAAATTTTCAATAAATTCTCACCTAATGAAAATTTAAAACTAAGAAAAGAATGGCTTTTTAATTTATTTACTTATATAGACTATTGTATTATTCTGCCTACTCCCTAGAGAAAATATTACAATATATATATTTCATTAATTCTTACATTTTTGAACTGCACATACAGCAGAAAATAATTTCCAATAGCTTGGAAGTTTCAGAATCAACTACTATAAGAAATAATTTAAAGCAGAATGAGCCAATCATCCCGCACCCGAATGCTGCGTAGTGGCAACAGGTGTTCAATGGTTTGATCTGTATTCTTACAGCCTGAGTGTTCAGGTTTCAATTACAAGTTTGTCTCCTTACGGCTGCTGAAGAAAAAACTCAGCTGCCAATCTAATCAGTTGTTGCATGTGAGGAACCTCCTAGTTCCTCAAGTAGCAAAACATGTAACTTGTGCTTGGTGGAATGAGTTTTTCATGGTTAACATGGGCAACATAGGTTTATGCAAAACATTAAGAACACTTTGTCCCTTAAAATGCCACCAAAATACAAAAAAAGGTGCTACGTTTTTCCTCTGTCCATTTTGGAATGAAAAAGAGGTGCTGGTAGGATGTGGAAGGTTTACAGCTTTTTGTTAAGTATCAACTGAAGGAACAGACTCGGCAATCTACAGAAGATGTTTATTAATTCTCAACTCTCAACTATAATGAAACTGACTCGCGCCCTTTTGACAGCTGTCAATACATGGCGACCAATAGAAACGGTCGGATTTCCCGCTCAAATGGCGTCATCAATAACTGCTGACATAACACTCCTCCCCTCCCAGAGAAAACAATACATCATTAACAAACGTAATCACTCAAGTACTCTGGCCGAGACGTGGAACGTGTAGACTGGCGTAGAGGTTGCGAAACAGTTTGAACAGCACATGAAGGCAACAACGGTGTTTCCGGGGAAGAGCGGGCCTGGGAAAGTTCCGGCCGGGTGGACTCATGGTGGTCCAGCCTCGGGTTGGCTCTCGGGAAGGGTCGACGTCTCAGGCAAACCAGGTGAATCTTGCAGGCGGTTTGGGGGTGGTTCTAAAGTAACATAGGGTTCAGTTAATGGTAGCTCGTCACCCCTCTCACTTACAGACACAGATGTAGGGCTGCTAAGGTGAGGATGAACCTGGTCAGCATGACGTTTCCACATACGCCCGTCAGTTAATAAAACATTGTATGAGCGCGGACTAGTTTGACGTTGTAAAATTGCAGGAACCCATTTAGGGCCTCTGGCATGATTTCTCACATGGACTGGTTGTCCCTCACTCAGTGACCGTTCGGGAGTTTTGTTGGCAGCCACCGGCTCCCTAGTTGGATCATATCTGGGGTGAACCCTGTCTAATATAGTGTGGAGTTTACGCCCCATAAGCAGTTCAGCAGGACTCACCCCCATGCTGGTGCACGGGGTGACATGCTGCCAGGATAAAAACAAATAAATCCTTTCTTGCCATGTTCCCCGCGTAAACCGCAACAAAGCCTGCTTTGTCGATTGGACGGTTCGTTCAGCAAGTCCGTTGCATTGAGGGTGATACGAGGCAATCAGGACGTGCTAATGCTAAGGCCCCCCCAGGAAAGCCTCAAAAAGACCCGATGTAAATGGAGGCCCATTGTCGGAGACAACAATGTCAGGAATACCATGTGTAGTGAATAAGTGATGTTGTGCCCCACAGACAGCCTCTGCTGTTGTTGTGGTCATACGTACCACCTCTACCAATTTTGAAAAGGCATTGACAACAATTAATAAGGTTTGTCCCTGGAACGGTCCACTTGGCAGGAGAGATTGCAGATAGGACTGGGCGGTGAGCCTGACATTGTGCACATTTGGCCACATAACACTCAATATCCCTATCCAGACCAGGCCACCACAAATAGCTGCGGGTGAGTGCCTTCATTCGTACCATGCCTGGGTGCCTCAGGTGCAGCATGTCCAACACCACAGGGTGCAAACGGGCTGGGATAATAGCGTGATCACCCCAGAGTAAGACTCTGTGAAGGACCAACAACTCGTGCTTCTGTATGTTAAAGGGTTCAAATTGTCCCCCCAACTTCTCTGCTGGCCAGCCCCACAGCACCCAATTGCTCACAGTCTTTAACAATGGATCCCCCAAGGTAGCCTTAGCGACTCCTGAAGCCGTCACTGATTCTTCGTCCAGGAAGTTCAAGGCCAGTAGTTGTAGGTGCGGGGCCGGATCATCGGCCAGCGTTGGCAATGGGCACCTACTGAGAGCATCGGCATGACCCATTAGACAGCCGGGCCGGTGCACCAATGAATAATTGTAAGCAGCGTACGAAACACAGTGGTAAGGACTGGGGTGTGCCCTTGTCACCGGCCAAAAGTCCAAGAAGAGGCAAATGATCTGTGAACACCTCAAATTTCTGCCCATATAGGTAATGATGGAATTTCTTAATGGATGCCACAATCGCTAGCGCTTCCTTATCTATCTGCCCATAATTTCACTTGGCTGGGGACAGGGACCAAGAGAAAAATGCTATAGGGGCATCAGAGCCGTCCGGTAAAACGTGGTTCAGGACGGATCCCACACCAAATGGGGACGCATCACAAAATAACCTGAGTGGAAGTACCAGTGAGTATTGAATCAGAAAACTGTTACTGGACAGTAATACTTTCACCCCAGCGAACAGTGCTGCCTTGCTAGGTCCCCATGTCCAAGGAACACCCTTCAGAAGTAGGCGGTGGAGAGGTTCTGCCACCGACACCTTATTATGTAAAAATGAATTATAGAAATTAAGAAGCCCCAGGAAGGCTTCCAAATCTTGTTTGTTTTTAGGCACAGACACTTCCTTGATAGCCTGCGTCTTGGCAGCAGTTGGAAAAATCCCTCGTTTATTTAAACGGAACCCCAGAAATTCTACTTCCTCAGCTCCCATAGAACATTTGGATGCTTTCAACTTTAACCCCGCAGCCCTGAACTTCTGTAAGACAGCCCTGATGCGATCCTCCAAAATTGATGTGTTGGGAGAGGAGATTAACACGTCGTCAAAATAGGGAACGACCCCAGGAATTTCCAGCAAGAGGCGCACCATCACCGACTGAAAAATTCCTGGGGCCACATTCAGTCCGAATTGGAGGCAGTGACACTTGAACGCACCATGGTGAGTCACTATAGTCTGTGCCTCCGCCGCCTCGCTGTCCACTGGCAATTGTTGGTATGCTTGAGCGAGGTCAAGCTTCGCAAAAACTGCTCCGGGCCCGAGAGTATGTAGCAATTGTTGTACAATGGGCATGGGGTAAGCGCTGGGTTGCAGGGCTCTGTTAATTGTCGATTTAAAATCCGTGCAGATCCTAATTGATCCATCAGGTTTAATCGGTGTCACTATCGGTGTCTCCCACTTCGAATAGTCGGTAGGAGACAAAACACCCTGTTTAATAAGTTTATCAAGTTCTGCATCAACTAAATGCTTAATGGCCAGAGGAACCCTCCTAGCCTTAAATCTGATTGGTGTTATGGCAGGGTTAAAGTTAAAGGTTATTGGGGCCCCCACATATCTGCCAAGGTCGCCAGCGAAAATGTCATTGAATTTGTGGAACAATGTGCTGTCATTCAAACTAGTCTCAGCGTGCAAGCGATACATGCCCCCCACGTGAAGGCCAAAACAATGGAACCAATTCATGCCCAACAGAGTGGGCACCGGTGCTCTCGAGATCAGCAGGGGTAGCTTGCCGCGAAATTCACTTTCTCCTGAAAAACAAACGGTTACATCTATGCACCCCAACACAGGAAGATAATGTCCTTGACAGTCAATCAATTTAGTTTTTACGGCGCGGATGTCAGATTTCCTGATTCTTGGATTCAACGTTTTGAGTATGTCCCAAGACATTAAAGATAAAGATGCGCCAGTATCTATTTCCATTGAGCACTCAGATCCATCCTCGTCGCCAGTGTTAAGTATCAACTGAAGGAACAGACTCGGCAATATGCAGAAGATGTTTATTAATTCTCAACTCTCAACTATAACGAAACTGACTCGCGCCCTTTTGACAGCTCCCTTTTATAGGGAGCTGTCAATACATGGCGACCAATAGAAACAGTCGGAATTCCTGCTCGAATGGCGTCATCAATAACTGCCAACATAACACTTTTGAACCTTGCTCTAAAAGATAATTCAGGCTTGAAGAAACAAGTAAGTATGATGGATAATTATCCTAAATTTCTTGACAACTTTAGAAACCTCTGACAATAGGATCCTTCTATTGAGATGGGATTAGGGAATTCCATTTTTAGTGGAAGAAAATGTCATTTTTAAGATGATACTTCAGGGAATGCATTTAACTTGGAAGGAGGGAGCATTTCAGTTCTGGCTGATACTTTTTCAATCAGGAAGAAAATCAGAGTAGTGAAATCTAGGTACAGCATGTCAAGAAGCAAACTCTTGTAGCACATATTGGAAGGAAAGTCTAATGCAGTTATTTCTTCAAATAACCCTTTTTCTCATGTTCTCTCCTTTATCCTTTATCTTCTACAGGATTGTGAAAATGTCTAGTCCAAACCTGAATGTTGTGAGTCTCCTGGGAAGTGGGTTGATTTACAGTAGTGTATATCTCTTTGGAATTGAAAAACGGAATCCTTTGAGCAGACCATCCTTAGAGATGCTGATTCAAGTAGGTGAATTTTGAGAACAATCATGAGATTTATTATGTATTGATCTTAGTGACATAGTTACACAGCAGATTACTGATATACAGAGGAATATGTGGAAATAAGATTTTATTTTTCAATATTTTTCTTTCAGAAGCAACCTCGCCCTTTAAACATTTAGAATTCCAGCTTCCTGTCAATAAGCACATAATGCAAAAAGAAAAAAAAATAAAAAGGAGAAAAAAAAGCCTTTCAAAAATTAAATAGATTTGGGTGTACTGAGTTAAGGTGAGAGACATTTGTAAAATATGCTTAATAGTAATCTGAGTAGTTTCTTACCATTCTATTTGACAGCACATAATCACACCAACTGGATAAAGAGCCACATGTGCTGCTATACCCCCCATTTTAATTAGGTCTGCCTAGTGTTTTCTCTGTATTTGTACCTGAAGAGAGCTAGTGAGGTTTTGTTATGCCAATAGATCCTTCCCAGTTTAGCTCCATTTAGTTTTCTGTATCTTCTGCTGCCATCTGGTGTTTATGTGCAATGTTGCAGCTCAAGTATGGTAATCCTAAATGTGGAAATTCTGTAATCTAGATCAGGGTTCTCCAACCTTGGCAACTTTAAGACTTGTGGACTTCAACTCCCAGAGTCCCTCAGCCAATCTCCATCGATTGGCTCTGAGCGCTCCGAGCCAGCAAGCTCCACAAGGGGTTCCTCCTCTTCGGCCTGCCAGGGAAAG
>JANHFP010004346.1:46824-61496 GCA_032468135.1 Calamaria suluensis | reverse complement strand
CCCTGCCCTAAGTGGTACCGACACATTTACACCTCAGTCAATGCCCCCACCGGAGCAGGCGACTCACGGCCACCAAAGCACAGCCAGCGCCACCAAGATAAAACCCCAATTATAATCTCGCTTTCGGGGGCGACGGAAAGAGGTCTAGACGGTGATCCAATAGGCGCCTTGGAACGGCAGAAAAGTTCCCGTTGAAGCTCCGCCCATTTCGCATCAGCCTCCTCGTCCAAACGCCGTGAGGAGTATCCGTGAGTTCCATTGGTTCTGCAGCGGTGACAATTCAGGCCGCGGCGTTCCTCATTGGATCCCAGAAAGGAAAGAATGCGCGGCCCGATTATTTTCGTAGCTCTCCTGTCATTGGCTGATTATATAGCACGGATGCTTCCTTTCCATCGGCGGCGATTGGTGCCGATGTAGTGCTAGAAGGGAGGGCTCTGTGCGTTCACTTTCTCCTGATTGGTTTTTCCTCCGAAGCTGTTCGGCTCGGAAACCCGTTCGGGTGTTCGGCTCGGCATCCACGGAAGACGCTTAAGCAAGGCTGCGTAACTCGGCTTTTGAGGGGAACGCGTGCGTAACACCGACGAGACCGCAGCGGCTCTTTCCGAATCCGGAGAAATGGGGCGGTTGGTTCCGTATTCCCGACGAGTACTCCATAGGGACGCGTAAGCCGAGCGAGGAGTTAGAACTTTGTGGTCGTATCAACAGCAACCGAGGGAAAGAAGCCGCAACGGCCCCGCGAGCGCGTAGCGGACAAAGGAAGCCGAGCGAAGGGGTGCCGGAGGCGGGGCCAAGCGAGACCCAGCGCCAGCAACGCCGCAGTCGTCCGAGTCGGGAAGATCTGCCGCTTTCAGCCGCCGCCGCCGCAGCAGCAGCACCATGGACCACCCCGCCGTCCTCCAACTGCACTGCAGCGCCGTCCGCCTGAGCCGCCCCTCCGGACGCGATTTGCCCGCCCCACGGGCGCTATGAGAACTCCGGAGGCACTCGGCCCCCGCGTTGTCGAGCGAGAGACGGAGTGACGAGGCAGGTAGGCAGGAAGGAAGGAAGGAGCCCGCTCCTCAGGCCGCCCCTCCCCCGCGCCCTTCCTGCCCCCGCCGCCTCTCCTCACACGGCCCCGGCGGTTTGGCCGCCACTCTGTCAGATTCTTTTTTTTGCCTGCGGACGCGCCATCCCTCGCGTCATATTCCTCCGCCGGGAAATAGTCCGTCCCTTCTCTGTGCCTCCCCAGCGCCCCCACCCCGAGGAGGGAGGAAAGAAAAAAAAAGGACCTCCCGGCCGTCGCCTTCTCACGTGACTGACTCGCTAGCTAGGAAGGAAGGAAGGCGAGCGAGGGAGGGAGGAAGAAAGGCGTAGCGTCGGAAAGCCGAGCGGTGCGGCTTCTCTTTCCTGCCCCTCGCATCAGAAAAAGGGGCGGGGAGTGACTGGATTGTAGGTCTGGGCGGAGGCGGCCGCGAGCCCAGGCGCTGCCGCTCCTAGGAATGAAGAGGATGGTGGCCTGCTTGCGATAAAGCGAAGCGGAAAAAGGGGCTGGGAGAGACAAAAAAAAGGGGGGCGCCCTCTTTTCAGGGCGGGCCCCCCCCGATCTTTACACCCTGCTTTTCTTCCCTTCGCGGAGAGGACGGAAACGGAGCAGAGAAAAGGAAGAGAAACCAGAGGAGGAGAAAGTCGATCCGGTAGGGAGGAAAAGCCTAACAGCTAACAACCATGTCAGGGCGCCCGAGAACCACCTCCTTTGCAGAAAGCTGCAAACCGGTGCAGCAGCCTTCAGCCTTCGGCAGCATGAAAGTTAGCAGTGAGTATTGATTTCCATCCTCTGTCCTTTTTTACATCAGCTCTCTCAAAAGGAAGCATGCGGTTTTTATATTTAAGAATTATTTTATTTTTGGGTTTCTATATGTTCAGAATTGTAAGATCCTTATTGTCCTTTCAGCAGCCTGCTTCTATTTTTTTTCCTTAGGCCTATCCTATGGCTTCCATCTAGGGGGGAAAAATAAATATTTTCTTGCTTTCCAGTATATTTTATCTGTATTCCATGGTATGTTACCACAAGTTTTTATTTTACAGTGGCATAATTCTGTGGCATAAGATTGGATTTTGCAGAGGTATCTGGAATTGTGTATTTGTTTCATGTCACAAGATTTTAAATGTTTAAGCAATGAATAAAATATTTTCTTAAATTCTATTTCATCTATGGTAAGTAAGAAAAATACATACAGTTTAAGGATTTTGCATTTAGAATATAAATGTTCATTTGGTGGTACAATACTTTTCAAAGTTGAGGCCTGTGTTCTGCTTGTTTTAGATCTCACTTTCATACTTGACAAATAATTGGGATTTTGTGGTAAATCAACTTTTCAGTGTATAAATCATGATGTGTATGGCAATGAATACTTTACTAATACAACTTTATATAATTTTATTTTTCCTATTGTTAGAAAATTGAGGATAAAACTTTAAAGATACTCTGGTATGGCTAGTTCTATTTCAAAGCAGTGATGTGCAACACAACTTTAAACCTGCTACTTCCTCCAATGTCTCCCAATTACCAACATAATTCTAGATATTCTGTTTTATTAGAATAAATGGCCTTAGTACTTGCCATTAAAGATTGTTATTTTTTTAAAAAATGTGACTGAATATTCTTCCCTTATTTTCTGAGAAATCTTATTTTTGTTTTAAGAGGCTGACCTACAAAAAACTAAAAGAATATGTAAAGGCTGCAAGCCAGACAATCAATACACTAAAATGTGTGACAACCCCCTCTTTGTTTTTGAAGTTTCATGGAGTAGGCACAACATATTTATGAAGCATCAGGTAAACTGTTGACTTGGTGAATTACTAGTTACACAGGTTTGAATTAAATATTAAATTCTACCCAATCCTAATTTAAAATCTAGATTGTATTTCAGTTTTTTAAAAGCACTGCTGAAAATTAGCATGTTTTGTATAGAAATAATACAATCTGATACCTTTAAATCGTAGAATATGGTATATTTTTCTAATTGTCCATGTGAATATTACTGTAGATGAGATTCATTCTCAAAACTATATCTTACATCATTTTAATAACATCAGTTTGCAATTCTGAAAGTGTTCAACCAGTTTATTGATGGGAGAAAGTTAAAGCTGACCACAGAAAATGTAGAATTGTATCTTTTTCTGTCAATTATGATTGGTTTTTATGGTAATTTTTATTTGAAATAACAGTTGCATGCCAAGTCAGGTTTTCTTTTTTTTAAAAAAATGTTAATATTGTATCTGATTTGTATCCAAAACTAAGCCATGATGGATAAATTCATTTTTCATGCTGAAGTCAAAATCAAACAATTCATAATGTGACATAATACTTTGGTTCACATACTGCTTTTGAAAATGTTTGTTTTATATATGAATGGGTCACATACGGTACAGCATCCAGAGAAGTTGAAGATTGTGATGCTGCATTTACAGCAATGCAGTTCAGCCCATTAAAAAAGGGAGTTTGCAAAAAACCTGTACAATGAAACAGGTGTGTTATTAAAATAATACTCCTATTTTTAATACCATCTCAGGAAAAAGAACCTCAAGGAGGGATTTCTGCACAATCTTTAGTGATTATCACACACCTTAAAGCACTTGTAGATGAACAATATCAAATGTGGCACTTGGTCATTAAAAACTGGCCATTCTTTAACTGGTTACAATAATAAAACACAGTTTTGATTAAGCTATATCAAGGCAAATATATTTCCTTATGGAATTAATTTGGATCAGGATGTGTATACAGGATATTTTCAGGAAGTAATCTAGGTGGAAGGGGATATTTAATTCACTAACAACTCTGGCTCTTTTACTGTGGAATAGTTATTTTTCTCCTGCCTCACTTTATTTGTTAATGATGAATACATTTTCTGGCATAACTTGCAGTTTTTGTTTTTAAGCAACCAAGTACTTTAATTCCGAATTGCTATTTTTGCTGAGTTGGGGAAGGCTGCTTTGAAGTCTTAGATTGATTATCCTAATTTCAACTTCTTTTGCATTTTAAACAATTGTGTTAATATTTTTAAAAGAAAATCTGGAGTAATTAAATTTATATATACACATGTGCATAAATGCATGTCCACACACAAACAGATTTCTTAACTTGAGGTCATGCTGTTAATGTTAAAATCTGCCAGTATCCATTGTGCATTTTACAGTTAGCATATGAACTCAGCTGATTTGGAGTGTGAAATAATAGTTATGCATTAGTGGTTTTATAGTCAGATAAATGAAGTACCTTAGGTTTTAGGTAAAGTGAGGTGAATCCATTTTTGAATCTTTTAAATCATGAGGCATAAATTCCTATATATTTAGTAACCATTTGCTTATTGATGAAGTATAGCATGATTCAAACTTTCACTTAATATTTCAGGTTTTGTGGTGTCAGTACTCTCTGAGAAATGTATCATTTATTTTTTTATGAGTTTTCTTGTGATACCTGTGTTTCTCCAAAATAAGACAGGGTCTTATTTTCGTTTCAGCACCAAAATAAGCAGTAGGGCTTATATTTGGGTTATTTTTCTTTTTTCTTTTTGGAAAATAATTGTATTAGGTTTTTAAAAGGTTGTAGGAATTTGAAATAAAGGCAAAGGGAAGTGGTGATGGGGTAGGGATTGGGTATAATTTCATGCTTAAGCAGACAGACTGATGTCCTGGTCTTCATAGTATGTTCCAATAATACATACAATACAAAGTTATACCTAGTAATAGGGTAATCATAAAAAACTTATTAATAGTTTGTAAAAACTTCTTTGTTCCAAAGTATCATATATCCTCCTTTTCTATAATTCTGTTATTAATCTTCCATCTCTGCAAAAATTAAATTTTTCTTACAATCTTAGCTAATAATAATAACTAAATACATATAACAATATATAATATTTTTTCTTTTTTCTATAGTTATATCAGAGGTTTCCTGACATTAACGTTTATAACTTAAATTCTCTCTTTTTTTCAATCAAACTTTTATTAAACTAATTAATATCTATAAAACATTTTATATCAAACTTCTTTATAAAAACACTTTAATCTCAGACTTAATTAGTATCTTTCTTCATGTTTCATTTGGACTTGCAGGTAGGAATATCCTATTAAGTTAATCTCTTCTTGGGTTTTTTCCTGACTTTCGGTTTTCTATCCATCTCTTCATCGTTCTAAGCATTTCTCCATGGTTTCATTTATCTGTGGGTCTCAGTCTCCTAAGGGATATCTCCCTTTGTTCCTTCGGGTCTGTGTCTTCTTTCATGTGTTTGCTTAATCCTGGCGTAGACGACGACAACTCCTTGTTCTTAAGTTCCTTTCCTTCTCCATCCAAAAATGCTTGTCTTTGTAGAATATCTCCGCTTTAAATCTGTTGGTCAATTTTAATTTTTTCTCGCCCCAAAAGATTAATAGTCCTTCTGGAATCATTCGTCTAAAAATTATTCCTTTCATCTGCAGTTTCATTGTTAGGAATTGATAATTTCTTCTGGCCTCCCTGATTTTTCTCAGGATCTGTTTCAGGACTATGAGCTCTTTTTTTTTATATTTCAATGTTCAGTCTCTTATTGCTCTCAGAATTTCATCTCTTATTATCTGAATTTCTCTTGGTACTTTATTTTTCTTAGCATAGCTTGAGTTGACTCTAAAAATTTGATCAATTTCCCATTTCATTTGGTCCATTTCTACTCCAGTTAGCTCTGCAAGTATGTTACCTATCATCTCCAACAGGTTTTCATCTTTTTCTTCAATAACATTTTGGAATCTCAAAGAGAATAATAACGCTCTCTCTGTCTCCGCCATCACCATCATATCTTCCAGCTCCATATTTGCTTGGGTTAATTTCTGGTTTTCCTGCTGAAGCTGATCTAGTCTACCTCCTCTGACTTGTCTTCCATCTTCTTTATTCTTTGTTGGCTGTCTGTTATAGCTTGTTGAAGTTCTCCAAATTTTTGGTTCATGTTAGCAAAGTCATCTTTCATTTTGATATAGAAAATGTCTTAAAGAAAAGCAGTTGATAACCCTTATTTGTGTCCTTGGATCAATTATTTGGTTTTAGATATAACACTTCATATTCAAGGAAGCACTTTGAGATGGGCAGGAGTACAGATACATTATCTATATTTAAAGCAGCTACAGGTAGTCCTTGCTTGATAATCTTAGTTGGAAATCAAGGTTTCATTGCTAGATGAAGCAGTTTTTAGGCAAAACAACATGGTGGTTCCAGAAATCCCAATTGCAGTCATTAGGCCAGGACACAAACTTCTCCTGCCTTGCCACGCTTGCCTCTGCTTCAACTCTCCCACGTGTCCATCCCCACCCCTCTACTTTTTTCGCTGTCTTGCCTGCTGGCCAGCTCTGGTTACTTCTGCCAGCCACCCCCTGCTCTTTGCTATCTGCTTCCCCCTCCTCAGCCCAGGGACTGGTCAGTGCTGGGCTTGCTGCCACTGCCACCACATCAAATTCCCAATGTGCCTGCCCTACTTCAGCAATCTCAGCCCATCATACATTCCCTTATGTATGCTTAGACTGCCTGCCTCACACTGTAGACAAGAGGTCTCCGACCTTTGGAGGTGTGGAGCAGATAATGCTACATACTACCACATGTGGTGGACCTGTCCAATCATTGGTGTCTTTTGGAATCAAATAAGGAAATGGATGGAGGACAAAAAACAAACAAACCCAGAAACCTTTCTGCTAGGGATTCTTGGGGGCAATATAAATAAACCAAATGCATATTTAATAATACACATGTTAACGGCCATGTGATTACTAATAGCTCAAAAATGGAAACACCAGAAACACCCACAAAACTAGCAGTGATACAAAAAATAAATGACTGTGCAGAAATAGACAGTTTAACTATGCAAATACGGAAAAAAGAGAAATCAAAATATTATGGTGTATGGCATAAATGGTATGATTGGGTTGAAACCAAAGACAAAATTAAATATGAGAAATGGTAACATCAACAAATGGGAAAACACAACGATAAAATACTGATAAAAGTTGTAAAGAAAATAAGATTTTATAGACATTGTATTTATTTGGACTCCTTACTTATCTGTATATGTCTTATATGTGTATGTGTTTAATGTTTGTTATTGGTGTTTTGTTTGTTTTTAAATATTTAAATACCTAATAAAGATAGATAGATAGATATAGCTGGCTGAAGAGGTTCTGGGAGTTGAAGTCCACAAGTCTTAAAGTTGACAAGGTTGGAGACCTCTGTGCCTTTTTCCTTTTACAAAGTCTCATTAAGGACCAGCAACTTCCAACATGCTTACATCCTAGTTCTCTGAGGAGCACTTCTAGCACCTGCAATATCTTATGTTGGGGTGCTTCTGGGGAGCTGGTCAGAGGGCTCCAGTGAGAGATAGAGGCAAGCCACCCTGGCAGAATCTATCTGCAGACCTTCTGCTTGCTCTCAGTCGAGCCTTCCTCCTGAAAAGATTTGTATAGGGTCAGTAGCTTCCAACATGCTGAAGCCTGCAGGCCCGTTTTTCAGAAGCGCTTCTGACAGCTCTGGACAGTAAATATTGGATGTACTTTTGGAGAACTGGCCTGTAGGTTTCAGGAGTGGGTGGAGGCAAGCATAGTAATGACAGACCCTCTGCTTACTCTCATAGCAGTTTAGTGCTAAGCTGCAGCCATCTCAGCAGCAAGGTATTATGCAGTCTGGGGGGCACCCACATTGACCTGTACTCCAAGGCTCCTGCTCTGTGCCATCCCAGCTGACCTTTGCAATTTTCCTGCTCCCTATGCTGAAGATGCTTGCCTGATGTGGCTCTTTGTGAGGCAGCTTCTGGCTGTGCAAGGCCGTTGCCCCGCCCCCCAATTGGTATGCACAACTTGTGGGAAGAAGGCCTGGCATGGTCATCAATTGTCTTTCCTGGCCTTCCATATGTATACCTCTTCTTTAACAACTCCTTCCACTAATTCCCTCCCATCCATACATTTTTGCCCTTTTAGCTGCCCTGCATTCTACTGGTTTTGTCTTCCAAGTTCTTGCAAGGAAAGCAGTTGCTTCATGAAGGGCCAGGCTGGGAGTGTTTTTTCAGCAGTGGGAGCAAAGGCAGTTGGGAGCAGCAGAGGGCAGGACATTAGAGACAGCATAGTGCAACAGCTTTCTGCTATTAAAACAACTACAGACTAAATACTCTACCATAAGAGATGTTCTGATCAGGAATTAATAGGGTGGGGAATTGTCTCCTGTTTTCAGGCATATAACAGCAGGAAAGCCTCATTTGATAGAAAAAATGACAATTAAATCAGCCTTTGAAGATGTTCTGCTTATCAATCATTGTTGCTTCCTATTATTTAGAGACTTAATTATAATTTATAATTATGATTTGTTGCTGGGAAATACAGTTTGATGTAAGGGTCAGATAAAGGTACAGTGACAAGCACAAGCTTTTCTTGTGTGCTGATTTTTCTATTTCCAAGACCAGGGGGCCTTGATCAGGCACTCATGCCTTAGTCATCCTCTGTTGGATTACTGCAGTATGGTCTACATGGGGTTGGTCACTCAGACATTACAATTATCCAGCAGGCAGCAGTGCATACAGTTCTGGGTATTTCGTGATTTTCCCAAGTTACGTTGCTTTTGCACAAGCTACATTGGCTTCCAGTTCCTTCCAGGTGCAAACTCCACCTTTTCCATGGGTGCCCTTGTCCTTTTTGGAATAGTCTCTACTCAGAGGGCTCCCACCCTTTTAACCTTGTGGGAGGGTTGTGAAAACCTGCCTCTTTACCCAAGGACTGTGCTGAGTTGGAAATTAGTTCAGCAAATGTAGAGTTGGTAGGATATTGTGGTGCTGTGGTCTTTGGGGAGAAAGTTATATTTCTTGTTTTTCCGGACAATTAATTTGAGCTGCCTAGAATTATCATGCATAAAATAAATGACCATGTAAATTTTAGAAATGAACAAATGAGCAACAATCTGTGTTACTTATGAACTATACTTTTAATGAGAAACTAAATTTTACAGTGGGAGTGGGTAATCTTTGGAATATTTTTATATTATATTTTATACTCAACATTATATATAAACAAATGAATATTTTTTTGTGTGGGTTGAGGGTTACAAAGTTGGTGTCATTACATGATATGGTAGTGACTAGCTTTGTGGAGGAATAGGAATGTGGTATTTTTAGACAAAGTACTGTATAGAATGCAAGAATTGCACCCCATCCCTATATGTGCATATCCCACAAGCACATACCCTTTTAATTATTCATCTTACTTATTTTTTTCTTTTCCTTAGACATCAACTGTGAATTAATATGGGAATCAGTGTTAAAATGTTAGATTTTCTATTTTTAATAGTGGCAAGAAACAGTAATCAGTTAATGCAGGTCATGTAAAATCTATTGGTCTGAGGTAAAATTTGATTGGGAGACTTTGGAGGGCATGCCTTTTGTGACTTAAATTATCCTTTCATAGTTTAGACATTAAAAAGATGATTTTCATAATTATTAATATAGAATATTTTATTGGCCAAATCTGATTGGACACACAAGGAATTTGTCTCCGGTGCATAAGGTCTATGATAATCATAAGAGGAGAATCACCAATAGGAGAAGGAAAGTAGGAAAGATGTGAAGGATAATAGTAATACAGCCCTACTACATAGGTAAATATCCTTAGGCATAAGATAGTGCTGTGGGAATTAAGTGTTTAGCAGAGTGATGGCATGGGGTAAAAGACTACCTTTGTGTCTAGTTGTTTTGGCATGCAATGCCCTATTGCAGCATCCTGAGGGGAGGAGTTGAAACAGTTTATATCCAGGATATGATGGATCTGTAGATATTTTCTCAGTCTTCTTTCTGGCTTATGAGCTATATAAATTCTCAATGGAAGGCAGGCTGATTGCAGTTGTTTTTTTCCTGCAGTCCTATCAGTTGGAGTCTGTAGCTTCCTTTTTGACTGCTGTACCAAACCAGACAGTTATAGAAGTTCAAATTATTGCTCTGTAGAATTGTATCAGCAGCTCCTTGGGCAGTTTGAGCTTTCTGAGTTGGCGGAGAAAGAACATTCTTTGTTGTGCCTTTTTAATTATGTTTCTAATGTTAGCTGTCCTGGGACAGGCATTTTATGTCCTGGGATATTATAGAACCCAGAAATGAGAAGGTCTCTATTGTTGATACTGTGTGGTCTAATATTATAAAAGTAGAATAGGAGGGTTCCTCCTAAAGTCCATTATCATATCTACATTGAAGAGTGTACAATCTACATTCCAGATTGTTCGGGCTGCACCACAGGGCCAGTTGTTTAATCTCCCATTGGTTGCAGACTCATCACCATCTTGAATGAGGCCAATGACTTGTTTCATTATGACCAACATATGTCATTCATATGACCAATATATTAAATTATGCCTGGGAAATAATTTTCCTCCATCATAGATTTAACAGTATCTCATCTTTTTCTTGTTGTTCCAGGAGACAAAGATGGCAGCAAAGTGACTACAGTAGTAGCAACTCCTGGACAAGGTCCAGATAGGCCTCAAGAAGTTAGTTATACAGACACTAAAGTGATCGGGAATGGATCTTTTGGTGTTGTTTATCAAGCCAAACTCTGTGACTCAGGAGAGCTGGTTGCCATTAAAAAAGTTCTGCAAGACAAGAGATTTAAGGTAAAGGGATACAAAAATGTTCTTAAGAATAACCTCTGTCCTTCTCTTTCATTTCCTTCTGATTGATTTTTCTCCAAAGAGCATATTAAGTGCATTGACATCCCAATATTTCAAATATAGTCTGGTGCAAAACAGAAATCTTGTGCTGAAATATAATGTATTTTTAATGAGCTGATAGATGGTCAATAAGGAAAGAAAAATAAAAATTGACTTATTTAGTGGTTTTATTTTAGTGATAAAGATGAGGATTTTTTCTCCCAAAAAACTGAATATGGTTGCTTAGGGAAACTAAATTAATAGAATAATTTTAATTAATTTTTCAACAAGCTTTCAATTACTATTTTATAGAGATCACTAAATCACAGTTTATTTTTACTGGGGTCTGTTGAATAATAATTGGTTGAGTTATTTAGTTCTTTGAGTTCTAAATCATGATTTACAAAGTACAGTGGCTGACGTTGTGCAATACTTGAAATTTGTACATATTAAATTATATTATAAATAGCTAATATATTAGGTGTTTGCAATGTTATGCTACATTTTAATTGGTCATGGCTTTTTAAAAAAAATAATTTTCTGTTCATGGTTTATATCCAGCTAGAATGCTATTAGTTTGCAAACACCAAATAGAACTTAAGTTGCATTTTTATTTGCATACATTAATTTCTGTATCTCATTCTATAAATGCTGATAGTGAAGTTTCAGGAGAATTGCCCACAAGTTAATTTTTCAAAAAACAAAACCTGGGATGTGTTTTTTTAAAATAAAGGTTTGGATATTTCTCTATTTAAGCTTTGGTTGATTTATTAATTTACATTTGGTTATTTTTGAATAAGACTCCTTAAATTTAACATTCTAAAAAGAAGTTATGTAGGTATATGCATATAGCCAGATAGGTCATTTGGCTAGTAAATTCAGCCTCATGCTATATGGTGAGTTCCAAATGAAAGCATTCCCCAAATTGTGTCTGTTCCTTGTTAAAACACAGTCAATGAAGGGGAGCTTTTATCCTTTGTAGTTAATTCATTGTTGAACTGCCCTTATTGTTACAATATTTCCTTTAACATTCTGCCAGTATTTGACTTCCTTTAATTAAAATTTATTGATCTGGAATGGTACAGAACAAGTTTTTAGTGTCTTCTGATGACATTGTTTTAGATACATGAAGGGCATTTATTCCTCTGTTCTCAAGACTCTTGTTCCCAAATGTTACTCAAGTACTGTTGGCCAAGCCAGGTCTCCCCCCCCCAAAAAAACAAAACAAAACATTCTTTCATTTATTTTTCCTGAGTGAAGAAATTTGCATTTATCTTGGTTGAATCTTGATCTATTATTTTTGTTTGTAGAACCATAAAGTTGTAAGGAATCTTAAACCTTATCTTCTTCAATTTTCCATTCATTGCAGGATCTATTAGATCATCTTTGACAGATGACCATTCAGCTTCTGTTTGAAGAGCCTTAGCAAAGTAGAACTCACCATTTTAAGTAGCATCTGTTCTACATGCTGACAGCTTATATAGGCAGGACGTTCCTATCTAACTTGAAGCTACTTCCCTACATTTGCAGTCTGTTGGTTCTGTCTTTCCTTTTGAGGCAACAGTGAATGCCCACTTTCTCTGCTATTTGACAACCTTGAAACATATTGAAGATTTCTTTCATATCCCCCTCAATTGTATCTTCTGTAGGCTACACAGGGTAGATTCTTTGGCTCTTCTTCATCAGGTTTGTTTACAGATCTCACAGTTTCCTGGTAGCCTTCTGAACCTGCTCCAGTTTGCTACCCTCATTTTTTTGATCGGTGCCCAGAATTGGAGTTTAAATGGGAGTTTGAATAAGGCATCACCCAGGAAGCTGAGATCACAGGATAGAAAACAATGATTGAAATGTTTATCTGGAAAAAGGTGAAGGTGGTAATATGTAAGGTGGAGTCCGCAAAGCATATTTAGATTTGCCAGGGCAGGAAAGATCTGGTAGAAGTTCAACAGAATATTAAATACAAATATACTATTATATATTTTGACTATATTGATATATTATATATAGAGTGAGTCAAATTTCAAAACAAAGAAATAATACAAACTTTGGATTACTATATGACACATTGTATATTATAATAGATGCCGATAATATAATCTCGAATAACAGGTTGCTGTATCAAAATTGTTTTTATATCAACATACCTTTCCCCATTTTATGTAAAAACCAATAAAATATATTTGGAAAAAAAAGAATAAGGCAGAGTGGAACTTTAAACTTTAGATTCTGCCTTAATGTTAATGCTTCCCAAGTTGACTTTTGCCCTATTCATAGTTCCATAGTGCGGTTGCCTTCTCCTTCTCCCCTGAGACATCAGCTAGGCTGGGGTTGCCTTTTGTTCAACTTGTAGTTGACAAGGACATCCAGATTCTTTTCACATATATTACTGCTAAGCCAGGTCTCACACATCCGTACACCTATGCCTTTCATTTTCCTTACCCAAATTTGGAACTTTATATTCTCCAGTGTGCTGGATGGATAATCCAATTGTGTGGGTGTAGACTCCTCTTCCACTGTGGAGACAGAGTCAATCAGATCCTTGGCCACGCCTCCTACTGAGCATGTCCAGTTTTTGACTAAGTCATCTCACACATCCTTATATCTATTCCTTACATTTTCCTTACCCAAATTTGGAACTTTATATTTTAGACATTCATTTCAGCTTATTGCTTAAGGCTCCCTCCCATCTTTTAAAATCTCCCACTCTAATCATCCCTCCCAGCGTTGTCTCATAAACTTTCAACCCCCTTATCCAAGTCATTGTGCTTTGTTTATGTTATAGTAAACTAATTATCCAACAACTTGTGTCACAAGAAAATGTGATAATTGGATCTGGAATCTTGCATGTATAATCTTTTAATTCTAGGTTTCTTGCCCAACCAAATAGATTTCCCTATTTTTTTGTTCAAATTCTCAAAGAATGGCTTCCCCAATTTAATTGGTATCGTTTAAAATAAATATAATAATTTTGGTAAAATCTTAATCTTAATCACCACCATTCTTCCTATTAAAGATAGTTTTAATTTGGTCAATGTATCTAAATCTTTTTGTACCCATTGTACTACCTTATCATAGTTAACTTCCCTTAAGGATCAACGTCTTGTAAACAGCTAGATCCCTAAATATGTTACTTTTTTGACAACCTGCATTCCTAATAATTCTCCCAATTTTGTTTCTTCTATTTTGGTACAGTTATTCACCAGTAAACTGCTTTTTGGTTATTAACTTCCAGTCCCGCAACTTTGCCAAATTCCTCTGTATTAGTATTTCCAGGTTCCAAAGGATCTTCTATAATGAACACCAGATTGTCCACAAATGCCTGTGTAGAATCCAGATCTGGAGTACTGTCTAGAATTCCTGGGGCAATCCATACAATCATTTTATTTAGATGTTCTATAACATCTAGTATTGGCATTATTATCACATAATAATGCTGGTAACAGGCTCTCTTTATTATCCTGAGTCCTGTGGCTGACCTGTTCTTCCCTGGGCATTGCTAGCTGCTGCTTCAGTTGTTGTTGGGTTGGAATGCTTTACCTTCCAAATATTATGTCTGACAAGCTGGGGGAGTAGCCTAGGTTCAACTACAGTCTGATTTTGCTAGGAGTCTGGGGAGGGGGATAGATGAGAGTTTGCTGAAGTGTGATGAACAGATGCTGGTGACATACTTCACTAGGCCTTCCCCCAGATTTTTGAATGCTAGAGGTAGGGACAGCTTATGGATATTGGTGCAGGGGAGGCACTAGTTATGAATATGGAGTTTATTGCCCAGTTCTAGATGGGCATTGAGGTGGGCAGAAAAAAACTAGGAAGGAAGAGGGCAAGTAGTTCCATCATGGTTATGACCAAGGAGGGTAATGTGGTGGGAGGCTGAGGATAGATCACTCAAAAGGGGCAACAGGACTAATGTTTCCAGACCTCAACATTCAACTAGGAAGTCAGGTCATTGGATCCTTGGTGGCCATGGACTCCAACATCTGCTTCTGAGTACCAGACAACT
>JANHFP010004346.1:15473-30373 GCA_032468135.1 Calamaria suluensis | reverse complement strand
GGCGTGCATAAGAGCACCAGCGTGCCTACCGTTCCTGTCCTAATGTTCTCTTTATTTGTATTCATTTTATGTACTCATTTCATGCTTATACTTATATATTACCTCATATGTAGTAGACAAATAAAATAAAATAAAATAAAATATTTTTCCTCCCAGGGAGGCGTTCATGAGAAACCTGTCAGGGTCCCCCAAACCAATCTGGAACTGATTTGGGGTATGTGTGTTTCCTTACTAGGATATTTCTGAGGTAAATCCTCAACCAAATCCTCTTGGAATAGCAGTTTATGCTTAACATGAGTTTCTGCTTGGACTGCCTGAACGACACCTGCTCAGTGTGAGAGAGAGAATAATTGGGACTGTGCTACCTTATTCCGGAAACCAAGCAGATGCAACAAGAGGGAGCAATACAAGCTGGAAAGTCTTTTGCACTGCCACTTCCTGCTGCCATCTTCAAACACTACAGAAAGGCTCCCTCGGTGAAAGAGAGACCCGTGGAGCTGGCTTTTAGTCTGTGAGGACGTTTATTTAGCCATTTCACCTCAAGATGGATATCCATGAAGTTAGAGAAGGTGCAACAAAGAGCAACCAAAGTGATCAGAAAGCTTGGGCATCAAGCCTATGAAAATAAAAGGCAATTTTAGCAGCTATTTAGAGAGGAAATATAACTCAGATTTATAAAACTCAGCATGGTAAGGAAACAGCCAATGGGAAGAGTCTTTTGTCTCTCCCATAAAAGTGTTTCCCTCGCACATATGTGCTAGTCATTTCCCGACTCTAGGGGGCGGTGCTCATCTCCGTTTCAAAGCTGAAGAGCCAGCGCTGTCCAAAGACGTGTCCGTGGTCATGTGGCCGGCATGACTAAACACCAAAGGCGCGCAGAACACTGTTACCTTCCCACCAAAGGTGGTCCCTATTTTTTCTACTTTCATTTTTATGTGTTTTCGAAACTGCTAGGTTGGCAGAATCTGGGACAAGTAAAGGGAGCTCACCCCATTACACGGCACTAGGGATTCGAACTGCTCAGCTGTCTTAGCCATTGAGCCACCGCCACCTTTGTCTCTCCCATAGAGGCCGCCTAATGAAACTCACTAGGAAAACTAGTAAGAATGAATGTTTCTTCACGCAGTGTGCTATTAACTTTTGGAATATGTTGCCACAGGATATACCGGCTCTAATTTAGGTGGCTTCATAAGGAGGCTAGACAAATCCCTAGGAGAGAATATATCAATGAGTTGTGACAGGAACAATTGCCTCTATAGAGCAACGATGGGAGAGGAGGGCTATTTTGATGTCCTATTTGTGGTCTTCTTGGATGTATCTGGTAAGGCTTTATGTGAGAGAAATGTTGGCTAAATGGACCCACATTTGATCTAGCCGGGCTAGTCTCATGCTCTCATACTTCGAAGAAGATGAGAATCTTTTGGCATTCCTTCTATTTCAGAGCACCTCCAACCATCTTGCTACTATTACTGAAGTTGATTAATGGCTGCTTTCCATGGCATCAAGCATTTTCAAAACTTCAGAGGAGATAGTGGGGACTGGACCTGGGGGTACAGAACACCTGTGATGCCATTGAAGTAGGGTTCCTACCTTAACTACTGATTCCCCCTGAGATTTGATCTCTCTTTCTTTAGTTGCTAGGGGAAGGAAGAGAGGAGAAAGCAAGTCCAAACCCATCCCTCTGATTGTCTTTACCTTTCCTTTGCAAAATGCCTTGATTTCGTCCGCCGTGCATTCCTCTCCAGCTTTCACTCTGATGGAAGCACAGATCTCTTCTCCAAACCGCTCATCTTTTACACCAACCACCTGAATAGATGGAGGGAGACACTGAGCTTCAGAGGACTATTGATTAGATTACATTATAGATTAGGGAGGGTCCAGAGATATTTTACTAGAAGAGTACTCAAATCTTCCTCTCAAAATAGAAATCCCTATACCATCAGGCTTGAAACTTTAAGTCTGGACAGCGTCGGACTATGTCGTCTACATACTGATCTATCCTTAGTCCATAAGATTATTTACCAAAATGCCCTACCTGTAAATGAGTACTTTAATTTCAACCATAATATCACAGGAGCTATCAATAGATTCAAACTAAGTGTAAGTCGTTCTAATCTTGACTGTAGGAAGTATGACTTCTGCAATAGAGTAGTAAATATCTGGAACACTCTACCCGATCCTGTTGTTAGTCTCATTAATCCGCATACCTTTTACCTTAAACTATCTACTGTGGACCTTCCATGTTTCTTAAGAGGTCTCTAAGGGGGTGTGCATAAGCGCACCAGTGTGTATACCTTCCCTGTCCTACTGTCCCCATTTATATGTAATCATTCTATGTTTTTATGGCTATGTTTTGTTGTTTATGTTTATGTTTATTAGATTTATACCCCACCCCATCTCACCGGGACTCGGGGTGGCTTACAGAAAAATAAAATCAACAATATATATATAATTAGGAAGGAATTAAATAATGTGCTGTAATTCTGAAATTTTAAAATTTTAAAAGCTAAAAATCTAAGTCCCCAATTTAAGATTCCCTTCTCATTTAAAACCCTAATCATCCCAGGCCGGCTTGCCGGAAGAGCAACGTCTTCAACTCCCGGCAGAATGCCCTTAAATCCAGGAGATCCAGTGCCGTGGGTAGTTCGTTCCAGAGGGTCGGCGCTCCCACAGAGAAGGCCCTCCCTCTCGGCGTCACCAACCAACACATCGTAGTCATCGGGACCCTCAGCAGGCCCTCTCTGTATGAGCACACTGGTCTGTGGGACACCACTGGCAGAATGCGGTCTCTTAGGTATCCTGGTCTGATGCCATGGATCACTTTAAAAGTCATCACCAGAATCTTAAAGCGAACCCGGAAAGCCACCGGCAACCAATGCAGCTCGCGCAGGAGTGGGGTCACCGGGGAAAACCCCACCCGCGCGGCCGCATTTTGTACCAGCTGAAGCCTCTGGGTGCTCCCCAATGGGAGCCCCATGTAGAGAGCATTACAGTAGTCCAGGCGGGAGGTGACCAAGGCATGAATTTAGGATTGGGCTGCCAATAACTTTATGAAGCTATTCCCTGAAAAGCAAGTATATATAGTTTTTTATAAGTATTCAGTAGTTGCACAATTGTTTCAGGAAAAAAATAATTAAAATTATCAATTTGGCTTCTTTTCAAAAACCTGTAGTATCACTAGTACATTTTCCACACATTGTTAAAAAAAATCACTTTGATTGAACCCCCGCCCCACTCCCCAAATGAAACTTCTTTTAAGACAAGCAAAATTCCTTTAGGCAATCTTGTTTTGGCAACTCATGGTTTAACAATGTCTCTTTTTATAAATGAAAGTTAGAATTCTCAACCACTTGCTGAATGCAATATAGTTCCATGATCAGAACATTGTGGGTAGGACTGGATTAATGCAGTCCTCTTCTATGTTAAGATGACTTTGTTGAGCTGCACTTGAATAGGCCACATCTGCCCAAAAAAGCAATATTTCTCAGCATCATATTGTAGCCTCATTCATAGTCTCAGTTAACTACATTTCACCAGTATAGCAGCACAGCACAGCAGCTAGGATTTTCCAGCAGTGTTTCAGAGAACAACTTTTGAATGGCTAAAACTGTTTATGCCTTTAATGAGCAGTTCCGGAAGTCCTGTTTCACTCAAAAAAAAACCACCTACCTGCACAGAGTTATTGCTGAATATACTATTTCTATTACAGCCAAGTAAAATTCTATAATAATTGTTCTCCAATGTGCTGTGTCCTTAACTATAGGTGGTGGAGCATGTGGGACAAAGTTGTAGAAATTTAAATTGAACTTAGAAAATGTGCCACTTTTAAAAATCTTACCGATGCTCACTAATATATTGCCTCCAAGATATTACACAGTGCTAAATCACATCCAAATAAAATAATGAATATAATTCCTAAATTTTAATGGACAATTATTATATCAGATTTTTAAAAAACAAATTGAAGTAACCATTATTTCCGGTTAAAAACCTTATTGTGATCTTATAAACTTATTGCCAAGACACAATTTTCCATAAAATAAAAAGATGCTACCAGTACTATTAAATCTTAAGGTTTCGAGAAGTATAAAAAGAATCTTTAGCTAAAAAAATGATGGGCAAAAAATCCTAAAACCTAAAAGGTTTAATGTACTAAATATATCAATATGGGAATGGAAATAACTAGGCAGAAATGGAACATAAGTGAGGAGGGATAGAATTCTCTTCTCCATAACAGTGCAGTGGGAATTGAACATGTTTAGAGGCTACAAAATGGTAATTCCTATGATGCTGCAGAGAAAATGAAATGGTATATCCTGGAAAAAGTTTGAACTTTCAACAGAGGTATATTACATGGCTATATTAATGATAAGATTTTTTTTCTAGCATGGCATTTTATGTCATTTAACATATATTAATAAGTAAACTGAGCAAATTAATTAAAATACTATCCATGATTATCGTAAAATATATTTTGCAATATATAATTGAAATCATATAGTTCTAGTCAGCATTCACATGTGTCACTTTAATTTTAGTTTTCTGCTTGTGGCTTTCCTGTGCATTTACTTGGCCGTATTTAGTCTGCATACTAAAGGTTAGTCTGCCCACTTGCATTATTCTTTGTGTTGTCAGCTTCTCCTTTCCTTGGTCAAGATTGCTTCAGATTTCAATAGATTTCATTGCGACGGGCCGGCTTTTAGACCCAAGTGCTAAGTTTTAGTCCGCAGACTAAAAACTAATCCGCGGATTATTTATGCAAGCAATTCCCTCACTGAAAACTACATGAAAAACAGTAACTATTCTTTTCAAAACATAATTGTGAGGGCAGTTCACAGCTAACAGTGAACTTTACAAGATGTCCTTTGACACCTATGCACAATAGAATGCTGAAAACATCCCTTGTTTTGGTAGCCCCATTGTGCTTAAGTGTTGGCAAACTGTATTATTGACTGCTTGACCTGTAACTGTGACAGTCCCTTGCTTTTAATGTTGTTTGTTTGTATGTGGTTAAGTAGTTCTTAGTGGGTGAATGAAGCATCAGAACAGATTGGGGTGAGAAGAGTTAAAGAATGCAGTGTTTTTATGTCATTAGTTGCTCTTAAAAAAGAAAAACATAAATCCCCATCACTTATAAATGACTGAGGGCATAAGGGAGGAAACCACAATAAAGAGCAAAGTAAGTTAGATCCTACCATCACTCCTGAAGTGTCATGTCCAGTTCCTGAAGCATCCTAATGAATTATCAGCTAAAAATCTAAATGCTAAAAAATCCATTGGCGGGGAAGTCAATCCAAGATGAAGAATAATCCGCGGTGGCCTGACGTAGTTTAGAGACATTTTAAGTGGTCATTTTAGAAACGAGAAACTTAATGATTCTCTCTCTTAGAAGTGTTATATCAGAACATTTTTTAGTTGTGCTTTTAGGATAAACAGGAATAAATGAGTCTGTGCATGATTGCATGTCTCATGCCCTTCCTGTGTCCATCTCTCTCCAAAACAGGGAGATCTATAGCTTAGTTTTGAAAATTCAATATAATTTTACTTTTATGCAGATATTTGATTTCATATTTTTGTTACTTTTTAGTAAAATCACTGGCATTGGAACATGCATTAAAATAAAATGTTTCTATATTATGCCTCAGCTTTGCAAAATTATTCTTATTAATTTTTTGAGTTTGGACTTGCTGCTGATGTTTAAAATTTCTAATTGTATTAAACATTTAATATTTCCCCATCACTTTGGATTTCTTATAATATTGGATATATTTTTCCTTGCTGGACTATTCTTTTGGATTGACTCCCCCTGTTTGGATTATTTCACTGCATTATCATCCTTAGGACTCGTCAGGAACAGGACATTTCACCTCAGGAGTACGGGTATGTATATAATTTTTTTTCCATATCACCAGGTTAATTGCTGGGGAAATAGAAAATTAGAACTGAAAGTTTACAACAAGTTATTAGACTCAGCTAAAATTCTCTTCCTAGTGTAAAATTAGATGTTTGGGAATAGAAGTTACATTTACATTTTTCAACATTTATGCAAACATCTCATGACTCATTTCAAGTTTCCAAAGAAAAATGACTCCCTGATAGTGCTTGCAATTATATTGGCTGCTTAAATTTTAATTATAGAGCATGAAGAGAGATATATGAGAATAATTTCTGCTAGTTTATTAGTGAATGGTATATTAATCATTTCCCTCAAAATAAAGAAAAGCAAATTAAAAATTATCATAATTAGAGATGATAAGACTTATAATCTAAAAGATCTGGCAGATACTAGATTAAATATGTTTCTTTACAAATATCCCCTTTGTAATCAGTAGATTGAATTGAACTTGGAATTTTGTATTGGGACAGAGATACTATGTGGGTAATATGTTTATGAGTGAACATTGTATAAATCACAGAAAGGTATGAAAATATTATGCCAAAAGAGATACGGCATAAGGTAAGAAAAGGGAATATAGCTAAAACTAATTATCTGTAGTCTTCCATTCACTTCTGTCCTCATACAAAGCATTGTTGCTTCTATCACGTCCATTGCCTTTCATTTTGTATCACCTTTGGAGATTGAACAAAATCTAGTAATCATGTACTGAAATGTCATTCAGACTAATTATGTGGTTAAGAGGTTTCTTTTCCCTTGAGGAAAAAAAACTGTCAATCTTATTGCACAAACTCCCAACAAGAATTTGAAACATACAGAGTTCACTTTTTGATGAGATTTCCAAAAGCAACAATTGCATCCTTAATAGAAAATTCCAAAAACCATATACTCTTCTATGTTTCAAAGAGAGATCATATAATTTACCCAGGGCTTGTAGTGAAAAAATACTTTAAAGTTCCTTGTTCTGTAATAATTGTGTTTGCCCATAACAGTAAAGCAATGAAACTTTCTCAAGAACAAGTTGAAATAAGGTAATAGAGTGTAAAGCAGGATGCAGAGGTGTTTGTTTTTTTAATGACCAGGAGCTTTGATGGCGCAGTGGTTAGAACGCAGTATTACAGGCTAACTATGCCCACAGTCTCGAGTTAGATTGTGATGGAGTTTAAGATTGAGTCCGCTTTCCATCCTTCCGAGGTCGGTAAAACAAGGACCGAATTATTGGGGGCAATATGCTGGTAAATATTGTAAACCACCCAGAGAATGCTATAAAGTACTATGGAGTGGTATATAAGTCTAAGTGCTATTGCTATAATAATAATAATAGTAACAATAACAACAACATGACATTAATGTCACATCTTTTAATACATAACTCTCAAAATTACCTAAGAATCCTAAAAGTTTTCACACCTAATGAATCAGTGAAAACACTTTAGAATAAAAATCCAAATTAGTTTCCAAATTGGATATCTAAAGAAAAAGTTTGGACCAATGCACTGATTTCTTTGCTCTTAAATTATATCCAAACTGTTCATCTCATCATATATGTTATTACATGTGTAAGACTATTTTTCAATCTCTTATCCATTCACTTTCAAAATGTGTGCCCAAGCACAATTACTACTGTATTGTGTTTTCTATTCAGAAGCTGCTATTGCAATAGTTCCCCTCATATTATTTTCATCTGAAAATTATCAGGTCTATAAAGCAATTGCCGCTCTTGGAATGAAAGAATTAGGAGAACAGCTGAGAGTGCCTCATCACTCTCCTGGCTTAAGTTATAAGGTAAGGCAAGGCTAAGTGAGATGAAACAACATTCACAGGATTTCAAATCCTGCTTTTTCAGGTCCGTGTACAGAGGGAAAATTGCCTAGTGTACAGATTGGGAGTATTTTCCCTTTCACACAGTTTTCTCTTCCAAATCAAAAACTGGATTTCAGTGTAATTAGAAGAAAGGAACTATATGAGGATGGGTATTTAAGTATATGAGTAAGTGAGAGGTGTTTCCAGTGATGAATTGGAGTAGGAAGAGTTGTACTCTCCTCTCATCATTCCACCAATCTGTTACATCAAAGTTGCCTTGTCAAAAAATGCTTGCTTCAGCATTAGTTTGGTATTTTTATCTAGTGGTTAAAAATTGATTAGCATTTTGGTTCTTTTGATTTTCATTTACTCAAAATTCTATTCTGTTTTGTTTTAATCTGATGTTTGGGACTCTCCCTCACAAGTTTTGATTACTTTGTAAAAAATCATCATTTTTATAGTAGTATATAAAATTAGGCTCAGTCTCTTCCCTGTCTAAATTAGAAGCTAGAATAACTTTGAAGTGCTTTCCATGTGGTTGAAATTAATGCGTCTTTTAAAAATGTATTGATGCAGATCTGCATTTAATTTTGCATGTGGTGTATATTGTGTTCATTTTGTGGAACTGTGAATTCAGTTTATCACACAATACACTAAGGATTTAAACATTGTTTATCCTCCCAAGACCTATAGGGCACATTCCAAGTAAGTGAAAAACAGTTTAGAACTAGAACACAACCTATGGAGTCAGTCCATTCCACTGATTAATTGTTTTTACTGTTAGGAAGTTTAACATTTAAGGCAGTCCTGAATCTCCAAGAAAATATGCAGTGCAAAAATGATGATTGCATGTTGAGAATATACAATATTTTAATTAATTCCTTGCCAAGTAATTTAAAAGAGCCACTAAATCTATTAACAAATTAGGTAGCATAAACCAGTTTGATAAATCCAAATCTATATTTTGGATTTAGTTCTAATTAAATGGGATTATAAAACACTCAATCCTCAAAAAATATCCCATCACTTGCTTTTTTCCTCTTTTCCAGCCCATCTGCATAACCTAGTGGCATCATTTATGTTTTTAAAGGTATTATTTCCTTTGTTCCTAAATTTCCTCAGATTGGGGCTGGATGTCCTCAGGGATTTTGTAAATTCAACTTTATTCAGTCTAGCTCCTTGCCAATAAGCATTTTTGCCTTAGCCAGTTGGTAAAAATCTGATGTTAGCTTTTGTTTAAAAGAGCAAAATAATACCTACACCAACTTAATTGTTCAGGCTCATAGTCTGTTAATAAGAGTAAAACAAAATGGTCAACCTGCCCTTTTTTCCCCCCTTAGGTCTTCCGACCCCGCACTCCACCAGAAGCAATAGCTCTATGTAGCCGTCTGTTGGAATATACTCCAACAGCCCGTCTGACTCCACTGGAAGCATGTGCACATTCTTTCTTTGATGAATTACGGGACCCAAACATCAAATTGCCAAGTGGTCGAGAGAAACCTGCACTCTTTAACTTCACTACTCAAGGTAATTTTAAAACATTATGTCAAAATATGGCATTCTCTCAAGTGAACTTAGTGTAATGATGGATAAAGTTTTGGGCACTTCACAAAACATTCTTTCCATAGTATAGACTAGAGGGTTGGAACAGAAGGAAATATTTGCAAATTTTGTGTCTGTGTTCTGTGTATACAACTAGTTCATTCTTTATAGAGAAAACGATGTAAAAAGTAATTAAATCCATAATCTAAATCAATGGTTCCAAAAAGGAGCAATACCGCCCCCTGGGGGGCAGTGGGATGCTTTAGGGGGGGCGGTAAGATGCAAGAAAACAGTGCATGTGGGCCAAATCAACAGGTGTCGGAAACCCATGGCTCTTTCTTCCCCCTGCTGTGGTTTTCTGTTGGATGATTGAGGGGTAAAATCTAAAACCTGTTGCCACCGGTTTTATGGCCGTGGCTTGGTGGTCATGTGACCATGTGGGCATGACCAACATGACATCACCCAAACGTCTGGCAGTCACGGGGCCGGCTTCTGGGCTCGGAGGCACTGCTCTGCTGTTCTTACCACACTCCACCCCGCCTGGCTGGAGACATGTGTCTGCCTTCCCGGAGCGAGCGGGGTAACCCTGTTGCGAGGCAGCTTCTCTTGCAGCCGAGGGATTTTTCGGGGCTGAGCGGTGCTTCCTCGCTGGGCTGGGCGCCAGTGGGGAGCTGCGGGGCTGATTGCAGCTCGGTGCCCCGTGTGCAGCATCACCCGGCTGTCGGGGGGAATGAGCTTCGGCTCCGCTGCATGTGGGACATTAGGCTGTGGTTGGCCCCGTGGCTCTTTGGTGGCATCTGGCCCGGTGAGGGGGGGGCTGCTCAGCCCCAAGGGGGCATTTAGCTGCAGGAGGGGCCGCTTCACCGTGGAATTATTTTGTTTGCTTCAGTCTGGGAAGCTGCTGCTGGAGGTTTGGTGCCTTGGCTTCAGATCGCTCCCTCCCTCCCTCTCTCTCACACACACGTGGTCTGCACAGCAGACACAGGAAGAAAGTAATCTAGGAGTGTGGGTGATCTGGCCCACCCTGTCAGTGTATGCATGTGTGTGTGTGTGTGTGAGAGAGAGAGGCTTTAACTATTTGCAGCAGCACACAGGCGACATCCTGCTGCCATTCTGAGCCTGCTTGGGGCAACCACCACCTTGCCTCTTGCACCTCCTAGGCAGGCCTTCCTGGGATGGTGGGGGTGGGGTGAGGCACCTTTAAGATGAGCAGGCTTGGAATGGCAGTGCGATGTTGGACTCTCTCTCTCTCACACACATACACACAACACAGAGAGAGAGAGAGAGCACATGCTTGCTCCAAATGTTTTTCCATTTGAAAGAAGCAAGCAGGTTGCGTGTGTGAGAGAGAGAGAATGATCCCACCACTGGCTGTCCCCACCCCTTGTCAACGATCCAGTATTCCTTTTCCCTTATGAATGAATTCGAGTCAAGATATTTCTCAATATTCATCTTTAATAGGATCTAGGCAACTGGTAACACTGATTCCATGCTGGAATTGAAGTTCCTGCTCAAACACAGATATGTATTCTTTTTTTCCAATTTCAAAACTCCACCTATTGTGGTCACATTCTCCAATCCCAAGAAGTACATTATAACCACACCCAATAATGCATCCTCCTCTAACAGTAAGCCCATTACATTGTTACAACAACTTCCGTTCCACTCTCTCTCTCTCCCCAATTCTTAAAGTGGCAGCTTGAAACTTCAGTCTAATATGGTTTCCAAAGCTGACACCACTCACCCTCCCAGTCACTCCTTGCCTGGCTTGAGAAGGGAGGGCGGGGATGGAGATTTGCTCTGTATTCCTGGTCAGGAGAAAATCTTCATCTGTTGCTGGGTCTTTAAAAACATTGTTTTTCCTTCTCACATATTTGCTTTAAAATCCTCAGTGTCGGAGACCTTCCCTGATACAACGGAGGGGGGTGCTGGTGCTGGCTTTGCCCTACGAGAGAGAAAGAGAGGGGGAAAAGAAAAAAAGATTAGAGACAGAAAAAGAGAATGATAGAGTGGGGAAAGAGAAAGAGGGGAAGAGACAGAAAGAATGAGAAAGAGTGGTAGAGAGAAGAGGGAGAGAGAAAGAGAGGATGAGAGACAGAAAGAATGATAGAGCGGGAAAGGAAGGAGAGAAAGGGGGAGAGACAGAAAGAATGAGAAAGAGTGGTAGAGAGAGGAGGGAGAGAGAAAGGGGGAGTGAAAGAATGAGAATGATAGAGTGGGAAAGGGGGAGAGATAAAGGGGAGAGAAAGAGGGGGAGAGACAGAATGAGAAAGAGTGGTAGAGAGAGGAGGGAGAGAGAGGGAGGAGATACAGAGAAAGAGAATGATAGAGTGGGAAAGGGGGGAGAGAAAAGAGATGAGAATGAGTGGGAGAGGGGGAAGAGAAAAAGAAAATGAGAGAGAGAAAGGAGAGAGAGTACCTAAATGACCCCATCCCATCACTGGGAGTCCAGGCTCTTCAGCAAGCGTCTCACTGGATTCATATTATTGGTTGCCTGTTGTAGCGAAAGTTACCAGAGTAAACCGCTTGTACCCCATGGCGCTTTTAGAAGCGGAGCAGCTTGCTCCAGTAATTTTCACCACAAAGGAGCCTGCAACCACTGCTTCTTTCAGCAGGAGAAGCGCCTCCATGCGCACCAAAAAAAAAAGTGTGGCTACAAGCATCTCGCAACAGGGGGAAATGAATTATTAATGAATGAATGTAAATGAGGTTATAGTCAGGGGTGAAATGCTACCAGTTTGCTCCGATTCAGGCAGACAGGTAGTAATAAAAGTACCAGCTTGGGCAAACTGGTAGTAAAAAAAGCTACGATCCGACAATCACCTGTGCATCTCAGTTTAGCTCTGTTAGAAAGCAGGCTTTCCTGCTTTCTAGTGAAGCTAAACTGCGCTACATAGCTGATCCTCCCCCTCGTTGTTCTACATACCTTCCCAAGCTTCTTTTTGGCATGTGCTACAGTATACACTTGGGAAGGTAAGTAGAACAGTGAGGGGGGGGAGCAGCTGGGTAGTGCCGTTAGCTTTGCTAGAAAGCAGGGAAGCCGGCACAGGTGATTTTTAAACTACCGGTTTGCCTGAGCCAGTAGCTTTTTAAACGTGTATTTGGTGCATACTGCGCACATATTTAGTGAGCACTGTGCATGTGTTTGGTGCATAGTGTGCATGGAGCATGTATTTAATGCACATGCACGCACACAGCGTGTGCTTCACACAGTGCACATATGCAGCTAGCAAACTGGTAGCAAACCGGTTCAGATTTCACCACTGATTATAGTCCATAGTGTAATAATTACATGAATAAGAACATCAAATAGTCAATTTTTTAAATGAAAATTATTTTTGAAATAGAAAATAGGGAGCATATAATATTCATATTTAGCATAAATTAGTGCTAAATATTGTTAAAGAGCCTTGGTGGCTCAGTGGTTAGAATGCAGTATTGCAGGTTACTTCTGCTGAGTGCTGGCTGCTGGCAATTTGCCAGTTCAAATCTTACCAAGTTCAAGATTGACTCAGCCTTCCATCTTTCCATGGATGGTAAAATGAGGATGTAGGCCTGTGTTGGCGAACCTATGGCACGCATGCCGGAAGTGGCACACAGAGCTATGTTGGCTGGCACATGTGGCGTCGCCCATTTGTCTTCCGAGTTTCCAGGGCATACATGCGGAACAGCCAGCTAGTTTGGTTACTGGTGTGCATGTTGTGTGATGATCAGCTGGCCTTAATGTCTTAGCGTGTATGCACACCATCCATGCCGTCATCACCCACTTGTAGCCCTGGGTCATCTACCCTTTGCCAGCCAGGAGCCTCATCACCGCCACCATGAGGAAAGGTTCTGAAGTTGCACTGCCTCTGATCCACATGGATTGCCACAGGGGGAGGCCAGGTATAGCTGGCTGGATGCTGCCTGGAGTGCGAGGCTGGTAGGAGGAGGAACTGCCACTGGCAAGAGGAGGAAACACGTTTTTTTTAAATGGGGAAAGAAGACTGGCAAGAGAACCATGACGTTTAGCAGCAACTTTGGAGTTGCCCAGTTATCATCCGAGCGAATTCCGGATCTAGAGCTACCCCAAAGAATGCAAGTAGGACGGAAGAAGGGAAAAGTCCTTCTGCCTTCAGTTCCCTATCGACTTGGCTCCGCTAAAGGCTGCCTCCCAGTCTCGCAGCCAGTTCCCACCTGAAGTTTCAAGGACCACCACATGATTTCCATGAACTTGAGCTAAGCAGATCCCAACTGCCGAGTGCTCACTTAGAGAAAAGAGGCTGTGGAAACTAGCAAGGCATAGCAGTGATGGCAGGCAGGTGTCAGGGGAGCACAGAGGGCAGCATGCACGTCCAGGATCCCCCTTTTGGGGCTTCTGCTTAGGCAGTGGTGGGTGTAGCCCTGTCCCCACCTGCTCAGCCTGCATCTCCTAGTGGAAAGGAACTCAGACAAGGAGCACATTCAGAACTTCCCCAGCAGCAGTCTCAGCCCCACCATCTTGGCAGTGCCATGCACCGGCTGGGAAATGGCTGTCTCGCCAGGGAATAGGCTGGTACCTAGTTGTCCTCCTGTAGCCCTCTTGGAAAAAGGGGGGGGCATGCTAGAGGGGAGTGCACATGCGCAGGTGGACCATGGGGGTGTTGTATATGCATGCACAAATGGGGGTGCACATTGCATTATGGGTGCCAGCACACAGGAGCACTCCTATGCTCAGACTTTTAGCATGCAATGCCAGAAAGGTTCGCCATCACTGATGTAGGCTGTTGGGAGCAATATGCTGACTCTGTAAACCGCTTCGAGAGGGCTATGGAACACTGTGAAGTGGTAGGTAAGTCTAAATGCTATTGATACTGCTAAATAGAATCATTATTGGGTTTCTTATTTTTGGGAATCATGTCTGTAGCCCAAACTTGCTGAAGAGACAAAGTAACCAATTAAATAGTTGCTTTGTTGCTGTCATAGGAAACATCTAAAAGGTGGTGTCTTCTCAGTGCTATAAAGGAGACCACTCCTTTTTAGATTATTTTTCTTGCCCACTTTTAGTAGTAAAAATATATTTTTTTAAAAAGCAATACTTTTTAATTAGAAATGTTTTGATATATTAATGTAGGAAAATAATCTTTAAAATCCTATATAACTGGGAATTAATCACATCTGAATAGATATACATTTGATCTTAGCCAAAAGGCCAAGAATCCTCTGATTAGGTAAATGTGGAACTATTATTAATGCAGTTCTGTTTGGAAGAATAGTTATTTGTACAAAAAGTTAAAGTAATTATTCGTTCCTGAACATTTTTCATTATAGTCTCCCCAAAATGTGCATATTTTTAGTAGATGCCCAGTGGCAATAGAACTGCAAAGCTCTATCATGCTAACTCAATATCATTGAATTGTCTGTGTCAGAATTATCCATGCATCTTATCAGTGGCTCTCCAGACTTATTTTAGTGGAATTTGCATTTAGCTTGGAATATAGTTTGGCCGCTTGAAGTTTCTTGAGCACCACTCTGACTAATTTTTTGTATTCTGGCATTGTGTCAGAATAGATCAATGGTTCCCAGACTTTTTCAGTCCACCTTGGTGCTACAAACGCATCCTCAGTGTCCCCCACCCCGACTTAGGGCAGTGTCCTGTGACTGAGTGGGCGTGGCCAAATTGATGTCACACAAAGCCCTG
>JANHFP010004345.1:63158-73453 GCA_032468135.1 Calamaria suluensis | reverse complement strand
TGTTTATGGCTATGTTTTGCCTATTTATATCTTTAATTGTGCCCATTTTTGTGTCAATGTCTATGTTTATACTGTTATTTGTTTCCTTGTAGTTGTTGACATATTAAATAAATAAAATAAAAATAAATAAAAATGACAATTATCTCACTGAGGAATTGTGAGAGATGAAGCAAGTGGCATGTGAACTTAGAACAGCAGTGAAAGAAATGTGACCAATTATAGTTACACACTGAGATTGGGAATCCCTGATAGGCTTATTGCACATTTCCAGTTCATTTGTGTGAAGTCTTGGAAATTTATCTGAAATTCTTGATGGAGCTTACATAAATCAAGACTGTGGATAGAGCCTTTTGTGGCATGACTCCTATCACCTATAGTCTGAATCCAGATGTGGATTCCAGCTGGTTCTCACTAGTTCTGGAGAACCGGTAGTAGAATTTTTTAGTAGTTTGGAGAATAGGTAGTAAAAATTCTGAATGGCCCCCATCTATTCTCTGCCTACCGAGTCCCAGCTGATTGCCTATGTCACAAAGGGAGCCCACCAAAAGGCGAATTTGGATGCCAGAGTGAGGAGCCACTCCAGGAACCTCCGTCCGCCTCGCGGTCCTGGAAGCAAGTCTCGAGAATATGCATATTTTTTAAAGAAAGCATAGTTCCTTTTCAAAAATTGATAAAATTTGGATTTTAAGAGACTTGGTTACTAAAGTTACTAATGTGGAAATTTTGTTAAGGTCTTATATATCATAAAAAAACTAGTTACTTCAGATGAATTTTAAATGAAAATCATTATAGAAACATAAAATTTTCAGGGAACATGGCAAGAAATAAAAAAAATATTTTGCTGCTTATTTGGTTTTGAAGAAAGAGTTGGTGTTATTAAGAAATAGAATTGGATTTAGAAGTTTTCAATCTGAGATTTGGGTGATATAGATACCATATTTTTCACATTATAAGACGCACCAGAGCATAAGATGCACATTAGCTTTACAGGATGAAAACAAGAAAAATGAAATCTGCCTCAGCCTCCCAGATGAATATCTGGCTAGATATTATTTGCAACAAATAGTTTCAGCACATCATTGCACCCCCAGCGTGTGGCTTGTCAGGGCTCTGCTCCATTGTGCCTACCACTAGTCAACTGAGCTGAGCTGCTGCTGCCAGTGGGGAATGCTGGAGCCTTTGCTGCCGAGCAGCTGATTGGTGGTTCGATCAGCCCCCCGGAATGTTTCCAATCAGCTGTTCTAGGCAGTGGGGATTGCCAACACCTATTGCCAACTATTGCCCCTACTCGCCATTCACTACTGCTGTTTGCTGCCGTTTGCCACCACTTGCTGTCATTCATTGCCACTAGCCACCATTTGCCACCGTTCACTGCTGATTTCTTCCACTGTCTATCACCACCACTGCCATTTGGTGCTGGCGATTGGCAGCCAATCAGCTCCTTGGCAGTGAAGGCTCCAGCGTTTCCCAGTGGCAGCAAAAAACTTTATTGGAAATGTAAACAGTGTTATCATAGCTGGAGGAAATGTTAAAAGGCTATTTTTTATATGCACAGATGCAGTAAACTTGTATTTTTTGGATGCAAATTCAAAATATTTCAAAGGCTAAAATACAACTGAAACTAGAGACCTTTGTTTGGAGCCTAATTGATTAAAAGGTAACCGTGACAAGACTTCTACATGCTATAAGTGGAAAAGTTCAATAATACCCACAACTGAGAAATAATTGAAGAAGATTGAACTTGCAGAGACAGATAAATTAATTTCTTTGCTTAGAGAAAAAACAATATCTGCATTTATGGCTGACTGGAAACTCTCTCTAGATCTTTGGCATGAAATGGAAAAAATGTACCACTGATTTGTGGTTTGATCATCAGAAAAAAACAACAAGCCCTGGATTCTAGAAAATAGTGAACTTTCTTTTGCAGTCATAGATACATGTTTTTCTAAGGGTACTTATATTTTCTGCAAAGGAAACTGGAAGCTTCTTTGTGATTCTTTTTCTTCTTCTTTTCTATTTTTTCTTATTATTCAATTGTCCCAAAGGTGTTTTTTCAAGAGGCAACTGGACTTTCTGTTTCCAGTTGCCTCTTGAAAAGGCACCTTTGGAACAACCATGACCTGGATGACTGAGAATCTTCGTAGGCATTATTAAATTGTGTTAGTTTTTATGTTACATATACTGTACAATTTTTAAATAAAAATATTAAAAAAGGGGGAAGAATAGGGACTTGATATTCTCTATGGCCAAAGTCTTTAAATAGATTGTTGCACACCTTATTTGTAAGCACTTGCCAGCATGTTACCTATTTCACATCTACTTCATTTAGAGAGTTACTAGTTTAGTAAATCAAGGAATGTCATAAATATAGTATACTTGGACCTCCGCAAAGCCGAATATTCTCTTTCATTGAACAGTTAAATATAAGCTAGATCAGTGTTGGCAAACCTTTTTTGGCACTGAGTGCCGAAATGGGAGTGTGTGCACATACGAGCACTGGAAACCAGAAGAACAGCTTCCCGTTGTGTATATGTGGGAGTGCAGGAAACCGGAAGACCAGTTCCCTGGCATGCATGTGCACACTGGGAAGCTGAGCTTCTGGTTTCTGGTACGCATTCATGTGTGAAGACCAGCTGACCAGCATACATCTGTGCACCAGGAAGCTGAGCTTCCTGTTTCTGGTGTACATGCACATGTGCATGTGAAGACCAGCTGGCAGATGCACATATGTGCACTAGAAACTGGAAGCTCAGCATCCCAGCACACTCCTGTGCACCAGGGAGCTGTACTTCCGGTTTCCGGTGCTCCCATGTGCGCAAACACCAGCTAGCTGGAAGAGCCATAGGTGACAGCTGGCATGTCTAGAGAGATCACTTTGTGTGCCACTTCCGGCAGGCATGTCATACAGAACTAGACTGTACTACTGTTGGATGGCATTATAGTTGATAATTAATGAATCCATTTCAGCTTGGGTGAAAGTACAGAACTAAATTCTGTGTCTTGAAGTACTGAGCATTCTATTTTTATTTTTATTTTCCCTGTTCAGTGTTTTTATCAGACTTTGGATGGGAAGCTGATAGGGTATCTTCTTAGTGGCTGTGTCTGAAAAGTCTTGCTTCCTGACATAAGGAATGTCCTTAAAGAAAATGTTTAGGCTATTTGGATATGGAGAGTAAAAGGCCTGCCATTAATTAATTTTCCGGAAAAAAATATTGCATTTTATTTTTTCTGTGTAGCATTCCTTGTATTCTAGGAAGTAGGCAGTATATAAAACTGAATTACTTAATCTATTTTTATAGGATCCGATCCATTATAGTCAGGGTTTTGACTTCTGCTGCTGTAAATATTTTCCTTGCAGAAAAGAGGGTTTTTTTTAATGACTGGCAAGTGTTACACTGAAGAAGATGATCCATCACTGATGATTGATAATTGTTTTGAGATTACTAAAAGAAGAGTCATTATACAAGTGGATTAATTTTTTTCCACATTTCTTGGGTCACATTTCTATTATTTTAGATTGTATGTGACACATGCCATCTACTGGTGATTTTCAGAGTTGCCTGTAGATAAAAAATATATATGTGTTTTTGAAAAGCTGAGCTAGTGATTTGAATGCCTACTGATGCCATGGAGAAGGTGGTAGAGAATAACAGTGGAATTGAATTTCTGAAGCACTTATAGCATTTGATATGTATCCTGATTTATTTTTATTTTAGTTTTTTAAAATGATTGTTTCTGATGTAAATAAGGGGTTTTACTAATTTAGGGAAACATCGTTAGGAACAAAATAAAGAATCTGAACTGTGATATTGAACCTGTGACAAACATATTTATTACATGACTTTTTGGATAATGCTAGTAGTATATAAGAGTAGCAGTGATTAGTGAGGGAGAAAGATTGGCAAATGTAAGACTTTGTTTAATATAAGTAATTTGTCTTCTATCGTTACAGCAAGGGCTTTAAAGCAGAATGTTTTGTATAATTCTGAACTCCATAGGGTTTCTTACTATAAAATTTAATATATTCCTTACTTTTAAACTAATTAAAATAAACATATGTATATAGATATATAGTCTCTGTGTAAAATCCATATATCAGTAGATTGCTTATTGATTAACAATGAGAAGCAGGATTTCTTTATGAAAGAAAGCAATATTCTTTGATACTTATAATATTTTATTAAATTAGATTTAAATTAACTTCTTCCCAGTGTTTGGTTCATAAAGCAATCCTTAGTTTTATATATTGTAGTTTATTTTTTGTTCTTATAGGGGTGTCAAACTGGCAGCCAGTGGGCTGGATGCCTCACTTACAGACCATGCCCACCCCATCTTCGTGAAGGGAAAAAAACGCTGTGATACGTCACATGACAACAACATGACATGGCGAGTTTGACACCTGTGTTTTAGGACATTATGGACAGTAATTGAGTCTGACTCTTAGTAATAAAATTAGTAGAGAAAAGATAATGTGTTTTATATTCCGTGCTGTTCTTTTAATAGGATTAGAGTATTTAACATAATGTAATTGAAATATATGCAAATCCTAGAAAATCATTTGGCACACAATGCAAAATCAGATTGAAATATTGTCAAGAAAAAAGAGCACAAGAGCCTGTGCATACTATGCTGCATAGGCTGTAATAAGAATTCTTTAAATTTGGATTAAGTAGACAAAATTAACCCATCGCACTAAATTATTTTTAGGTTTAAATCCAACCTTTTTAAAAAGTATTTTCTGCTTATTTTTAAATAACTGGCATTCAAATTTCCCATGTTTTGCTTCCTTTTAACTATCATTTTGGATATAACACAAATAAATACTAGGAAAAATGAAGAATATCAGGATTATTATCAGTGGAATTAATATATTGTAAAACAGTATAAGTCATTGGGGGATTTTGGGGCTGCAGTCCATACATCTTAAAACTGCCAAGTATGAAAAATACTAACCCAAGTATTAATCAAGTGTTGTCATATATTTTGCTTGCCAATTATGGACAAAATTTAGCATTCTGCAGCCAAATACCTTGCTCTACAAAGTTAGATGGCCTTTAAGATTTCAGTTCTATAATCAAGCATCAGTTTGTCAGTTCAGTGAAATTATTGAGATGTATTTGTGAGCAGTTAAGCTCACACAATGCTGTAAAATAGTACTGTGAGCTTTTTATACTGATGCTTTACATTTGAATGACATTTCATGTAATCAAAGAGAATTTTGACTTGCAAGACCTTTTTTCTTTAAAATACTTAATTTTGAAAAAAATAATGCAAAATAGAGAATTAAGTCTTAACATTTTCCAGGAGACAGGACTGATTAGTAAACCTCATCCTTGGGTACATAGCTGAGTGAAACAAATCTTCTGATTCCATCTGTTAGACATAAAGGCTGTCAGAGAGCCATGACATTTCAAAGGAGTTTAAAGGAAGCAACTGTCTTCTCTTGCCCAGAAACCTCTTAATAATCTGTCTGCCCAGAAATATTCTTACTGTAAGGTGGCTCCATAAAGACGGGCAAGAAATATAATATGTGCAACCTAGACAGATGGCAGCAAAGGAAAAAAAATAAGTCTATTGAAGGGCTGGATTTTGGGAGTTTGTTGTATATGCATATTTAAATTAACACATCTACAACTTTTTAATGCCAGAAGTGTGAACGAATAAGGTTTAATGAAACTATATAACCTGAAGCAAATCTGGGTAGCTCTCACTTAACAACTGACTTGTTTAATAACCATAGAAAATTATACAGTGCTGAAAAAGACACTTTATGTCTTTGTGTTTACGATCGTTGGTGCAGGCCTGTGGTCATGTGAACAATATTCACGTGTTGTTCAAAGTGCAACAACATTCATAGTTGCACTTTGCAACAAGTAGGCATTTATGATATTTGCAGCATCTGCAATCACATGATTGCCATTTGTGCACTTCATACCTGTCTTCTGGCAAGCAAACCAGGGGTGAAATGCTCCCAGTTTGGAGTGGTTTGACCAAGCCAGTAGTGATGGCGGTGGGTGGTTCAGAGAACTGGTAGTAAAAATCCCTGGCTCTGTCCCTCTTCCTGTCTGAGGCTTTCTTTTAATTTTAAAGGCATGTGTTTGTATCTAAGTGTTGTATCAGTGTGGTATCTAACCTGGTATACTAGACACAGCATCAGATTATAAAAGAGCACAGCAATCCAGGGCTGGAAGGTACCTGGAGGTCATGTAGTCCAACCCCCTGCTCCAGAAGCCAAGTGAGCTTCTGTTATTTGACCCCCTCCATTCGCATGACCCACCAAGCCATGCCCACAGAACTGGTAGCAACAGTTTTTAGATTTCACTCTTGCAGTGGACCATCTGAATAGCTGCTGAAAGATCATACAGACTGATTACAAACTATAACATGACAGAGTAGCAACAATGGTTCATGGAAAGAGCTGCAAAAAACAGCCTTTGCTTACAAGCAAGAACTGGTGGGACCATAAAATTGAGAAAAGAATAGAAAATGAAGACACTAAAGTGCTCTGGGACTTTAAAGTTCAAATAGATGGGCACTGGCCAGATCACTGTCAATAAGAAAAACAAAAAAGTATTTTTTGTTGTGGACTTGCCAACACCTGAGGACAACAGAACAGAGAAGAAAGAAGTAGAGAAGTAGGTAACAAAATACAAAGACCTGAAAATAGAAGTAGAACAACTGTGGCAAAAGAAAGCAAAGGTAATACCAATGGTAATAGGTGCATTGTTTTGTTCCAAAACAACCCAAATACTTGAACATGATTAGCATTGGCAAAATCCCTATCAGTTAATTGCAAAAGGCTACTTTACTAGGAACGGCTTACAACCTGTGACAATAACCTGAAGTCTATCGCACATCCATATCTGCTTATCCCAGGTCATTGGGAAGGACTTGGCTGACTGTACGATGAACTGTAATAAATTATAGTAGTGGCGGTATGCATTTAGGTTGAGGTTATCATCGCATCGATATAGCAAAATAAATTTAATAATTTGAATATAATTTTTACACATTATTACAAATTTTGGGAAACTTTCTTTCTCAAATACATAAATACTACTTCCTGCTAATTTTTCCAATATTGTCTATAGTGAATTATGATAAACTCTGATTAGTGTCCATTTATGAGTAGTTATTTTAGGATTATTTTATACTACAGCTTTTCCCCATGGATCAACAATTTCAAATGAATAATGTGACTGTGAACTATGGAAAGCAATAATATTAGCTTTTTAAAAATAGCAGTCCAAATCAGTTGTGACATTCAATTTCCCCCTACAGGTTCTGTGGGTGTGGCTTATTAGGGGGGTCCTGTGATTAGTGGCATGGCCAACTCGATGTCACATATGCTCATGCCCACTCAGTCACATGACCCCCACCAAGCCAAGCCCACAGAAACTGGTAGGAAAAAAAATGTGTGTATGAGCACAAGAAGGGCTCATAGTGAATGCTGTGGTTGAGAGAATCTGAACTTTTCTCCCTCCATTCACAATGGAGCTGCCTCTCCCTTTATGGTTCACCTTGGCCCCCTCTCTTCTGAGGACTACCTTAAAGGGACAGTCTGCAGCAGCTCTGCTCTGAATGGAAGCAGAAAACTTTGGATTCCCTCTGCTGCATTTAATATTTAATTCTGTGGCAGAGAGAAGCCAAAGTTTTCTACCTCCATTCACAGATAAGGAAAAAAGGACAAAGCTAGACTAGATTGCTTCTGGGGAGGAAAGCTATGGCAAATCTAGACAGCATTCTAAAAAGCAGAGACATCACCCTGCCAACAAAAGCGCAGATAGTCAAGGCTATGGTTTTTCCAGTTGCAATGTATGGTTGTGAAAGTTGGAGTATAAGGAAGGCTGAGCGCCAAAGAACGGAGGCCTTTGGACTCTGATGCTGGAGAAGACTCCTGCGAGTTCCTTGGACTGCAAGACAATCAAACTGGTCAGTCCTAGAGGAGATCAACCCTGACTGCTCTTTAGAAGGCCAGATCCTGAAGAGAATACTTTGGCCACCTAATGAAAATGAAGGACTCCCTGGAGAAGAATGTAATGCTGGGACAGATTGAGGGCCAAAGAAGAAGAAGGGGACAGCAGAGAATGAGGTGGTTGGATGGAGTCACTGAAGCAGCAGGCCTGAGCTTGGGTGGACTCCAGAGGATGGTGGAGGACAGGAGGGCCTGGAGGAATGTTGTCCATGGGGTCGTGAAGGGTCAGACACAACTTCGCAACTAACAACAACAATGGACACTGAAGATGGCATTTAATTTCGTTGTACAAGGTTCATTGACAATAAACTAAAACTAAATTAAACTCGACATCCCCAATTCCAAATGTATGTCTAATTCCAGGAGAGCTTCTCCCGTTAAGGTGACCCAACCTAACAAAATGTTGTTCCTCTTTCACTCCAACAGGCCCTGCCGCCGTCGTTACTCATAGGTGACCCGTCCGAAAGCATCTTCTGGAATGTTAGCTCATTGTTATCACTTGATAAAGCCGTCCATTTTTTTAAGAAAAATCATAGGGCGTAACATACATTGAAGTGAGCCGGTCAAACCTTACTGTCACTGAATTTGGGTGGATCAATTGTTTTTTCTTGGGCACCGCTTAGTAATCACCACCTGGGTGGGGAATTGTTTACAGAGAACCAGGGTTCCTCTCTTGTGACACCGAAATTGGGAAATTCATACTGGGTGTCTCATCCCTGGAGGCTAGGCAGCTGAAGATATAAAAAGCTGGATCCTTGAGGAAACATCTCAGAACCATCTCTTCCCTTCTGAGCATCTCCAACCTTCGAGAACCGGTAAGTTCCTCGTAAGGAGGCTTCTTCACAAGGGGCATAGGGAGGTTCTGAAGAGGGCCACGGATTAAGAGGAACCTCTTGGGAAGAGGTTGGGCTTGAGGAGGCATGCTTGAGGCAGAGGGTTGCCTTCACTGTCCCGAACGGAGACAGAGATGGAGCTTGGGCTGGCAAGCTGAGGGTTAACTTTAGGAGATATGGAAAGCAAGCTTCTAAATTGCAGGTGGGAGGGACCAAGCCGGTGACTAGCAGGGAAGGTTTCAAAAGCAGAGGCGACATGTCGCAGAGGGAGAATGGTGTAGGATTGGGAGCAAGGCAAGTGAATGAATCCAACTCCGACCAAGGCATAGGAAAGAATCCAACTGCGGTGGTCTCTGAGTGTGGCATGGGTCTTCTCCTCAATGAAGGAGATCCATTAACACCTGGAGTCAATCTAGTCTTCTTTCCTTCAGTTCTTCTTCCTCTTCTCCAGGATCTTAATATTTTTCAGGAGCAGGCTTAGCAATTCTCCAATACCAGAATTGGAGATTAAGGATTGTAATTTTGCCTTCTCCTTCCTTCCTTCCTTCCTTCCTTCCTTCCTTCCTTCCACCCTCCCTCCTTTCTTTCATGTCTTTCGTTCATTCTCTCTCTCACACTCTCTTTTCCTCCTCCTTTCTCTCATAAGTCTGAGAAAGTCTGTGTGTCTTGTCTTGCGCCAATTTTTTCAAGAGCTGCATTGCTAACTTCATGCACTGATGTCATTTGCTATTCTACCATTCGACCAAAACAAGAATTCTTCTTTGAAGAATCCAGAACAAAAATATCAGTAACTGTTTCTTAAAGAGAGCAGCAAAAAATAACCTACAAGCTTATAGCGATGTGCATTATTTCCACAAGGCATAAATATTGTGCAGCACATCCATGGAACATTTTGTGAAATGTTTTATTCCTGTAATGCATATTTTATATTAGAAATTGTACTCGGTAGCGAAATGTATATTCTTTGCACACTGCGTAAATAAATGTGGTGCGTGAAGCAACCTTTGTTTCCTAATGCAGTATATTTTACAGAATTATTAATGCAAGTTTATGCAATATTTTATGCAGTGCATATGTTACACTCCATGTTTTTGGAGTCAGTACACAGTCTGGAGAGATGTGCATTGTTTATGCAAGACATAAAATGACTTGTAATAATATGGTATGTTCTAACACAATAATAGTATACATCAATATGTATTTCAAAGAGAGATGGGCACAAGTCTCTCCAGTACTTTATAATGCACTATCCTGCATGGTTATTAAATTATTGTATACATTAGGGAGCAAAGTGTATGATTAATGCATTCTCCTTCCTGTATTCCACTTCTAAAGCTTTTTTTAAAATGATCTCTGGCAGTTTCCACTGTAATAAATGTCTGTCGGAGCCCTTCTACCCATATATCTCTTTTTGGTTAGAACGTGGAGGACACAACCACGTGGCAGTGTCATCCTGAGCAGGGGTCTCCAACCTTGGCCACTTTAAG
>JANHFP010004345.1:13446-28244 GCA_032468135.1 Calamaria suluensis | reverse complement strand
AATTGATAGATTGTTTTTTTCTCCCTTTCTTTCCTTAATTGATATGCTAACCACTTTCCAATCTTGTTAGCATGCTCAAAATGGTATTGTTTAGCACTTTTAATTTTTTGGGCTATCTCTTTTTGAGTTAAAATATTTAAGTTGTGTTTGGTTACCATCAGGTTATATTTTATCTTTTTATCCGTGGGATCTTGTTGTAATTTTTGCTCTAATTTTTTAATTTCATTTATTATTTTATTTTGTTCCATCTTTTTTTCTTTATTATTTTTTGCGATGTATGATATTATGAGACCCCTAAGGTATGCTTTTGATGTATCCCATAGGTTATGTATTGTTGTTCCTTGTTTTTTATTTTCTATGAAAAAGAGTTCCAATTCTTTCTGTATTTTTTTAAAGAAATTTTCATCTTTCATAATTTGTACATCAAAAGTCCATCTTCCTTTCCTTCTCTTCTCTGTTTTCCATATTATTTGAATTGGACTGTGATCAGCCCATGTATTAGTTATGATTTCTGCCTTTTCAATATCCTGTATTAATCCTTTATTCACCCAGGCCATGTCAATTCTAGTCCAAGATTTTTGAGAGGAGGAATAGTATGTAAATTGGTTCTTATCTGGGTTACTCTCTCTCCATACATCAATCAAATTTAATTCATTTGCCATATCATAATTTTTTTTTGGAAGTATACATTTCCTTGATTTTAATATACTATTTGATTTATGATCTTTTTTTGCATCTGATATGGCATTATAGTCCCCTATAATGCATATATTTTCATTTCCATTTTCAATTGTTATCTCGTTTATTCTATCATGTACCATACCATAAAATTCTGCTTGGTTATTATTTGGTGCATAAATCACCGTTAATATGATATTTTTTCTTCCTATTTCTATTTCTAAAATCAATATTCGCCCTTCTTGATCTGCAAATAGTTTTTTCGCTTTAATTGATTTTTTAATATACACTGATATCGATAATGCCTCTTAAGGTCCAAAACCATTTTTCCTATGTATATGCTTCTTTATAAAATAAAGCAGAAATACTATATGTGTTTTGAGTTTTTATTTGTGCCTGGAATGTGCTGGCGGCCCCACTGGATCTGCTAAACATTGATTCTTCCCATAAAATTTATTCCCAGTAAATTTATTGAAACATAAATGCTCTGAGCCCCCTCTTGTGGTCAGTTTTGAACACTGCATGTTTGGATGGCCAAAAAAAAACACTTTTGGACTTTTTTCAACATGTCTTATTTTAGAAACTTATTTATAATGTACCTGATAACAGTTTTAGACTCCCCCCCCCAAATCCTAAACGGGGAATCTGGTCAAAAAGTTCCTTGTTTTTTCATGTTTTTTTCTGAAATAGAGAACTTAGTAGGCAGGATAAACACATACTAGTTTTTTCTTTTGGATCATTCTCTAGATTTACAAGTCTTAACTGTAGTTAAGTTAAATCAATTCATGCTTAATTTAGGAAATGGGGCTAATTATTAATTCAGAAATGGTTTCAGATTTTGTACCAACCCTAACCTAAAATAGTCCTAAGTACAATTCATGGTGTTGCCAATTGTATTTTTATTTTTTATTTTTTATTTTATTGTTTAGATTTATATACCGCCCCATCTCCGAAGATTGTAGCTCCAGATATCTCTGATGGAGAACATACTATAACCCATTCATAATGGGACATTCAGGATTAAATTTGCACCAAACCTAGGAAATATCTGCAGAGAACATGCTGCTTTGGTTCATTTCTCAAATGTTTTTTTTAAAGATGCATCTATGTTAAATGGTTAAAAGCATGTTAGAATGAGGATTTAAAAGGTATTTTCTTCTTAAGACTCTGCCAATCCAAAACCATGTTTTTTTAAAAAGTACTTAATATTTCAGCCCCTTAATTTTGCAAAGCTTAAGCAACTAAAATGGGATGTTAAGGACTCCTTTTAGAGTTTATTTAGTCTACAACATAGGTCTTCGAACTTGGCAGCTTTAAGACTTGTGGCCTTCAACTCCCAGAATTCTGCCAAGAATTCCAACAATTATATAAAGCTGCCAGGTTTAGCTGGCTGGAGAATTCTGTGGAGTTGAAATCCACAAGTCATAAAGCTGCCAGGTTTGAAGACCTCTGGTCTACAGCAAAGAGAGACACTCATTGTTTGGAATGACTGGTTCAGTAAATTGCAACTTTTGGTGGAGTCCTCCAAATATGATAATAAAGAAAAGTACACCTTAAACCTTCCCTTTTTATTATTGTCATACATTTAAGCATGTATCATCCCTTTAAGAAATGAAATAGTAAGCCACAAAACTGTAAATCTGTTTTCCAACATCCAGATGTTTTACAGAATCAAGTTGTGTCTTTGATCTCCACATGTTGAATTCCTCTGAAGCTAAGATGGCTACCATCCTTCAGTTATCACAGTACTGTACCTTTAGTATAGACAGCATCAGCACAGTGATAACTGAGCCAGGGCAGCCTGTCAATCATTGCCTGACTTCAAGTAGAACCAATAGGTAACCCCAAGGTGCAGGTTCCATCAGTTGATCCACAGCTGAGGGTTCATAAAAAGAAAACCACAATTAACTGAAAACTTCCTGAAAGCTTTCTGTTTGTTTCAGACATACCTGACAATTAAGAACAAATAAGCATAAGCCTTGCCTGAATAGTAGATCCATTTGTTCACTGGGCTGAAGGTTCTCTAGTTAATTATACATAATTAAATAGAAAATTATTAAACAAAATGCTGTTTGTATATTTATTGATAAAATGGGAACTGAACCATCCAGATTAGTGCTAGCAACATAATTTCTTATGAGAAAGAAAATATATCTGTGACGTATGTTTTTCTGCCAAACGTATCAGTAACATAGGCCCTAGATATTTTTTTTCACAACTTTGCTGAAATTAATGTCACTTAAAGATGGGCTAACTTTACCTGTCAAACGGTTGCTCTAAGCCTTCCACAGCCCACTTACTTACTATGGAGTCTGCTGTGGTATCTTGATGGTTTTAAGTGCAGTTTCACACAGCAAAAGCCTGCATCCACCTGCTCTTATTATCTGTAAGATATTCCTAATTATTTTTTTAAATTTTATTTTATTTTATTAACTTATATACCGCCCCATCTCCTAGGACTCGGGGCAGTTTACAGAATTTAAAAACAGGTTTACAGAATTTAATAGATATTTCAATAAATCAAAATAATCAAAATAATTTCTAACTTAAAATTCGAAATAAAATTAAAATCTCTCCCTGCCTTGTGCCGTATTATCCGGAGAGGCTGCCGATTGGGTGGCTGTTCTGCACCGGGAGCGGTCGCAGGTTTTAACCGATGTAGGGTTGTTCCTTGAAGCATTGTATAACCAGTTTCAGGATGATTCCCTAGGAGAAGTGGCGAAAGATGAACTCCTAGAAGTGGCCCAGAAGGGTAGATCTGGGAAAGAGTATGTGTTAGAGTTCAAAAAGGTAGCGACCAAGCTACGATCCTGGCCAGAGAAGTGATCCACCATTTTAAAGCAGGGCTGGATCCAAGGTTGCGTCAGGCCTGTCTGTACTGTGGCCTAGGACCCAGGTTGAATGCATGGTTTAAGGCTGCCATCGAATTAGATCTGGGATTAAAAAGGGAAAAACAACCGGTATTGCGCGGTGGTTTTAGGGGCCGAGGGTCCAGAGGGGTCCCTCCACCAACTAGTGTGCAAGACAAAGTTGAAACAGCATTGGGCCGACGTCCAACCTTCAGGTGCTACCGGTGTGATCAGCCGGGCCATAGAGCTGTGGATTGGCCTTTGCCACCTGCTACTCCTACTGGCCAAGGGGTTGGAACCGGGAAACCACAGCGGGATAGGTGGAGAAATTCCGATCAGTCACAAAGGGCGGTGGATACTGCTTATGGGATCCCTGGGGTATCCTTTGATGAAAAACGTAGAACATCGTGTCCTGATCAGACGGTGGAGGATTCAACGGAACCTGATGATCCATTAATTTCTGGAGAGGTAACTCCTTTTCTAATTACTGTTACATTGAGTAACATAAGAACTGGGGAATGGTTAAGTCAAGGGGCTCTAGTTGACACCGGGTGTACTCGGTGTTTGATTAGTGAATCTTTAGTAAGGGAGTTACACCTAAAGGTTTGAACAAATGGTCAGGTCAGTGTTGGGGGGAGCTTTGACAAAAACGGTAACTGAACCCGTAAGTCTACGTATTGGGGAACATCAGGAGTGTATCCAGTTTGGTAGTAAAGGCATTAGTGGAACCAATTATTTTAGGATTAGCCTGGTTAGACTTGAGGCAACCAATAATCTGGTGGGAGGAGGGGTGTCGGCAGTTGAGTTTTCCATTAAACCCCCCCCTCTCCTCCGATGGAACAGATGTTGGGGATAGGGGAGGATGTACTAAGTCGGGTGCCTGATGTGTATCATGATCTGGCAGAGGTGTTCCGAGAGGATATATGTGATCAATTACCCCCTCACCGAGACAGCAATTGTAAAATTGAATTGATCCCTGGGGCGAGACTACCTAAAGCAAGAATGTATGCAATGACCCAGTTGGAGTTGCAAGAGCTCAGGAAATATATTGAACATAATCTTGAGCGTGGATTCATACGACCCAGTAAATCCCATATGGCCGCCCCAATAATGTTCCGGGAGAAGAAGGATGGGGGTTTACGGTTATGTGTTGATTTCAGAGGGTTAAACACTGTAAGTGTTGGAGATGCATATCCGTTACCTCTATTCAAGGATCTCATCTCTACCTTGGTGACTGGACGGATTTTCTCTAAATTGGACCTTAGGGAGGCGTACCATCGTATTAGAATTCGGCCTCAAGATGAATGGAAAACAACATTCGTATGTCCTTTGGGGAGCTACTCCTACAGGGTGATGCCTTTCGGTTTACAGGGGGCTCCGGCCATCTTTGTGAGGTTTATAAATGAGATATTACATGACTTTTCTCTATAAAGGTGTGCTCGTCTATCTGGACGACATCTTGATATATTCCCACACTCTCGATGAACATATACAATTGGTCCAGAAAGTATTGAAAGCGTTATTGGATGTGAAACTGTTTGTAAAACTGAGTAAATGTGAGTTCCATAGGAATTCGTTGGATTATCTAGGGTATAGAGTATCAAAAGCAGGGATTGAGATGGACCCTGCAAAAGTAAGAGCGGTAATGGAGTGGCATGAACCGAAAACTCGACGGCAACTGCAAAGTTTCCTCGGGTTCGCGAATTTCTATCGCCAATTTATACCTCAATTTGCTAGTATAGCGTTTCCCTTAACTAATCTTTTACGGACTCATGGATCATTAGTTAGGCCTTCACAGCGTCTGTTGTGGACTGAAGAGTGTCAACATGCTTTTAATACATTGAAACTATTCTCCAAGGAACCGATACTGGTACATCCCCGGATTGATCACGTGTTTATCATACAGGTAGACGCTAGTGATGTGGCAGTGGGGGCTGTTTTATTGCAGCGGAATGAGGTCGGAGATTTACAGCCCTGTGCGTACACCTCAAAGACGTTCACTCCCTGCGAACGAAATTGGGCCATATGGGAGAAGGAGGCGTATGCAATAAGATGGGCCTTGTTAACCTGGAGACATTTATTGGAGGGTGCGTCCAAACCTTTTGAGGTTTGGACGGATCACAAAAATCTGGTCGCTCTCCAATCTTTACGTCACCTCTCCCCAAAACAAATCAGATGGGCTCATTTCTTCAGCCGGTTTAAATTTGTGCTACGTCATGTTCCAGGGGGACGTAATTTCCTGGCTGATGCCTTGTCCCGGAAACCTGAATATGATAGTCAGAGGGAAGAATGGGTTCAAACTTTAATTGTTAGTCATCCGGCTCTGCGAATAGAGGATCAAAGATTGTTGGACCGATTTCAGAAGGAAGTGCAACTTGACGATTGGCCTCGTAATAACGCAGCACATGTAACTTGGAAAGAAGGCTTAGTGTGGGTGGGCAATCGGATATACGTTCCTACTGTTCTACGACCTGAAGTAATAGCCACTGGACATGGTGGTATGGTAGGTGGCCATTTTGGAGTGGTCAAAACTATTCATCTGTTACAACGCCAATTTTGGTGGCCAGGGCTAAGGAAAGACATTAAACAATTTATATCCAGTTGTGAAAAGTGTATTATGGCTAAGCCTAAAGTAGGTAAACAGTGGGGGTTGTTGCAGCCAGTGGCCCAACCTACATATCCATGGGAGGAAATATCTATGGATTTTGTGGTAGATCTCCCAGATAGCAATGGTTATACCGTTATTTGGACGGTCGTGGACCTCTTTTCGAGGCAAGCCCACTTTATCCCTTGTAAGGGTTTACCTTCAGCAATCAAGTTGGTACCATTATTTATTAATAATATTTATAAGTTACATGGGTTGCTGAAAAGAATAGTTTCAGATCGCGGAGTCCAGTTTACAGCCCTGTTCTGGAGATCGTTTTTAAAGGCTACTGGTACTACGCAAGGGTTGAGTACCGCATATCACCCAAATACAAATGGCATAGCAGAGAGGACTAATGCTATGTTGGAGAGGTATCTCCGAACATACATATCCTACCAACAGAACGATTGGTCGTCTTTGATCGCATTAGCGGAATTTGCTTACAATAATTCTACCCATAAAGCACTGGGATGTCTCCATTTCAAATTGTGTCAGATAGAGAGTTCGTCGCTTTTCCAAATATGGAGATATGGTCTGGAAATAACACTACAGATCAAAATGCATGGGTCCATACTATAAAAGACAAATGGCCAAAGGTACAGCAATCTATTGTTGATGCATTTAAAACCTGTAAAAGGTATGAAGATAAAGGACGTACTGCCGGGCCTGAAATTAAAGTAGGTGATAAGGTTTACTTTTCCACGAAGTATGTACGTCTAGGACAAGCCAGTAGCAAATTAGGGCCTAAATACATCGGGCCATTTTCAGTTAACACTGGTAGATCCAGTGGTAGTGAGATTAACCCTGCCCAGGAAGTTACGACGGGTTCATCCAGTTTTTCATATATCCTTGCTCAAAAAGGTGGATGGTGGGGCAATTGACATGTATCCCCATCCGGGGCCAGTAGGTAACAATGAATACGAAGTCGAAATACTTGATTCTAAACTATCTCATAGGAGATTATGGTATTTAGTAAAATGGAAAGGTTATCCCCTTAGTGAGGCATCGTGGGTCAAGGCTGAAAATGTAAAGGCAGATCGGTTAATCACTAAATATCATGACACCTACCCATTACGGCCTAAGGGATAAGTGTGGAATTACGGGGTATATATCCATGGGGATTGGGTGTAACGTTTTAACTTTTATTTTATTTCCCTGTAGGGTGACCGTTGGTAAGGGGAGCTGTATGTCGGGATCCCTATGCCCGACATGAGGCTGGATAGATGTACCCAAGGCTTGCCTGTTGGGATGTGGCTGTCGCAGAACCAATATCATCAGTGGGTGGAGTGGTGTGGTTCACGGAAGGGGTGTGGTAATGGGGATTGCTTTGCGAAGGGTCTCACGGTTGAGATTTGCGTCGGGATCATTGTATGATGACGTGGTAAGCAAGGATCAGCGGATCGGCTGTGAGTAGTGGGCGGCTGTATTTAAGCCCTTCGCAGCTGGGTGCAGCTAGTGCTGGCTCTCCCAGTGATGAGAAATGAATGTCCTCCGACACTGTCAAGGGGTTGAACGCTTTATTCTCGGATCGCAGGCGAGTGACTTCAGCAGGGGTACCAGCCGCCCAAACAGGAGGTGGGGGACCCTCACCCCCCTTTCTCTTATCCTTCTTTCTTGGCTCTTTGAGATTCCTATCTGCAATGGTCAGCAAAGCTAGAGTTGACCCTGAGCTCTTCGCTAACAGGAGGCCAAGCTAAATGCCTGAAGGACTCCATCCCATCACTAATTCATATTAGTGGTCCATGAGATTTAAAATTATGAATTTAGTGGTCCCTGAGGTCCGAAATGTTAGTGACCCCCAGCATAGATAATATTTTGAAGTTCTTATAAAGAAATTTAGAACCAATTGTAAGGAGTTTTGAGCAAGCCATTAAGGATGGTTTTAGAGAAGAGATTACATGGTCCAGAGAAGGATGTATGAAAAAGAAACTCAACTTAAGTTTGTTTAATATAACATGAAAAAGAGAAAAAACTTACATTAACAATTCTGTTACTATATCCCAAAGCAGTAAAGTAATATTCCTGGAATCCCAGCAGTGTTGGTTTCTTCACCTGGCCTATTGCGAATATCAGGGTTTTCAATTACAGCTTTTCCACAGAGTTGCAGAGTTAAGTCTGAGTACTCTCTAATTCTATCCCCATGAACAATAGCTTTAAATATATTCAAAACATTATCATTTATGTCTCCTGATAAGTAAACTCTATCAAGTTCAATAGGACAGGCATTGTGCATGAGATAGCATCTCTGTTTATTTCTTTAGTTTGAAACACAGAAACCCTTCCATTTCAATATTGGCTCCAACTCAGGTATCAATCAACACCAAGCAGTAAAAACATTCTTAAAAATACACTTCTGATAAAATTCCTAATAAATCAATAGATTAATTGAATGCAAAACAATAAAGTTAAAATGCATAATCCATTTATAGCATCAATCTAAGCTGAAAATAGAAACAGTTCAGATCTGGGTTTAAAGCTGCCATATAGAATTCTTTCAAATATCATTTTCCTAAGTGCTGAAAACCGGGACATGGTGGCTCACCAGGTTAGACAACTGAGCTTGTTAATCAGAAGGTCGGAAGTTCAGCGGTTCAAATCCCTAGTACTGTGTAATGGGATGAGCTCCCATTATTTGTTCCAGATTCTGCCAACCTAGCAGTTTCGAAAGCACGTAAAAATTCAAGTAGGAAAAATAGGGACCACCTTTGGTGGGAAGGTAACAGTGTTCCATGTGCCTTTGGCGTTTAGTCATGCCAGCCACATGACAATGGAGACGTATTTGGACAGCGGTGGCTCTTCGGCTTTGAAACGGAGATGAGCACCACCCCCTAGAGTTGGAAACAACTAGCACATATGTGCCAGAGAAACCTTTACCTTTACCTTATATATATTTACTATTGATTCTATGAGATACCCAAGTCATAATACATAGATGGCCTTCCATACAGGTTTCATCAATCAATTAATTTGAGTATAATCATTAATTGCTGCCAGTTTTGGTGGCTGCCTCAATTTGATGCTAATATTTGGCAATAACAGAATTTTTTATCTGGGTTCCTATTGACAGTGTCCCTAAAAAGGGAATTTTATATCATAAATGTATTTCATGTTTGTTTTGATGCTTACATAGGAGCTTTCATGTTTTTATTGGAATGAGAAATTTGTTGAAATATTGCATAACTTATTGAATTTCTCAGTCAAAGCTTTCACATTGTTTAGTCTTGGTAAGGCAAGCAAATATTCTGATGTGAAAAACAGATTTTTAATTCCTCTTGGGGAGAACTGCATAAACCAAGTATAGAGCATTTAGAAAATACACAAGGTAAATAAAAGAGAACCTGTTGTGAAATAGTTAAGGCAGGGTCCTATAGGCTGTGATGACAAAGTCCGAAACTTTGCCAGAAGACAGAAAAAAATGGCAATATTAATCAAAAGAACCTGGTATATCTGTCTAAGATAGAATTAATGGTAAAGGTTCCCTTCGCACATATGTGCTAGTCGTTTCCAACTCTAGGGGCCAGAGCTCATCTCTGTTTCAAAGCCAAAGAGCCAGTGCTGTCCAAAGACATGTCCGTGGTCATGTGGCTGGCATAACTAAAGCATGGAACACTGTAACCTTCCCACCAAAGGTGGTTCCTATTTTTTCTACTTGCATTTTTACATGCTTTCGAAACTGCAAGGTTGGCAGAAGCTAGGACAAGTAACAGGAGCTCACCCCATTACATGGCACTAGGGATTCGAACCGCTAAAGTGCCGATCTTCCGATCGACAAGCTCAGCTGTCTTATCCGCTGAGCCAACATGTCTGAATTAATGGTACATTATTATAATAAACCTTGTTTGGTATAACTTCATGTTTTAGTTGATTTAAATATGTTTGGACTGTGGCAGGAAAATGTATAGGTGCATTGTTTAATGTGTTTTTTTAATACTTTTATCTAATTTTTCAGTCCAGAGAACTGGTACAACAGCTTATAAATAGCCAAGGAAAGAAAAGTACAGAGAGAACACTGATAAAACTCTACTTTGAGTGGAGATGATAGCAAAAATGTTTGAAATAGAGCTGTCAAATATCGTAAACTATGCTTCCTGAAGAAGCTGCAATCACAAGTTTACATGACTTGAGATGGAGATATTTGCCAGCCCATATTTTCTATTCTATGTTCTTACAGAGTTATCCAGTTTCTGAAATCTGAATGTGATTTGAAATAACCTTGCCTGCTGAAATTATTACTTTTCAGAACTTGGCCCAAATAGGAATACATGTATTTGTTTAGGAAAAGTACATAGGAAAACATGAACATTGTACATGTTTATACAGCAAAAGTTTAGATGAAAGTCCACCAAATATTTTTTGGTGGCAATTGTTCTTGATTAGAATTTGAAGGAAAGTATTAAAATTCCCACAACTCTTTCTGCTGGTATAGCACTTTACTCAGTACTATCCATTTTGCCTTTCATTACAGCAGAATTTGTGTACTTGCCCTCACACAATACTATTTGGAACTGTGAGAATACAGACTTATTTCTGAAATCTGCAAGATAAACTTAACTATCTTTAGAATTTGCTTTTCCATGTTTGTTTTCTGACTGAATAGCCTCTTTTATCATGAGAAAAGTCTACTTTTCAACACTTGCTCAAAATCATTGTTTAGCTAAAATATCCAATTAATGCAGCTGCAGTTGATACAGAAAATGAGTTCAAGGGGAGGCAGTAGTCTCCTGAGCATTTCTGTATCTTTTTCTCTCCAAACATTCTTATCCCAAGCTTTATTCCATATTTGTAGCACCTTGCCAAGATCTTAATGATGCTGTGATGGACTCCCAAGGTTTTGGCAGCTCTTTTTTCCTGTTGTGCATTATGGCTTGATATATAGGACATCTGTAAAACCACCAGATCTTAGTAATCCGGATGGTCATATATAAAAAACAAACTTCCTAAGAGTGTGGTTGAATTCTTTTGTCCAGTAATAAAGGTCTATGTGCTTCATATATAATTTAGGGTGAGTAAGGCATAAATCACCATGCTGAACTTCTATTCTAGCAACAGTGGGATTTCCTGGCAACATATGCCTACATCTAAGCAGGATGTTCTTTTGTAAACACGTGCTAATTTAAAAGAAATTCTAAATACACTCTAAGGGCTGATATAGTTTTCATACTGTATAACACTTGTTGCAAAGGGGTTACAAAAAGTAAATGTGAACAAAGTACTATTTTATTTCTTGTATTATGGATGTAATAGCTATATGGTCAGGATGGACTGCGCATTGGACTTTTCTGCTGTGAATAATATAGTCAGTAGGGGTGTTCATGTGCTCAAACATATATAAGATTGCTGAAAGGAAGAAAAAAATGCTGTTTGCCAATGGTATTCTTTTAGGTAGGTCTTTTTCTGCTATAGATAGGAAAGAACAGCTTAGCACAGTGAAAGGTTAATGGGTGGTAAATTGGCTTAACTGATTAGTATGGTAGTTTAAAATTAATTGGTGTCTATGCTGCTGATTGACATAAATCCCTTCTATGCCAGAATTAGTCTAGATGTAGAATCTCATTTTAGTTATTTATTAGCAACTGATAAAATGGTTTCTCTTTTGTTCCACTCCCCCAGACGATTGCCAGCTTTTGTGAATACACCTAACAACAAAATGTCCTGTAGACTCTCCCAAATCCTCTTCCATATTTAAAACAACAGAGGAAAATTCCAAAAGAAGGATTTGCGATGAGTCTTATTAGCTTTATAGCAAAGAAGTTAAAGGGTTAATACACAGAATCTTGGAAATTGGGTAAGATTAAGCTAAGCTAGCACTTATTTATTGGAAATTTATTAAGGTGGGTCTCCCAGTATGCAAAACAACAGATATAACCTTCCTTTCCCCAGTTAAGGCTGGACCTGAAACATCCATCTGATCATCATTATTAATATTTTGAGATACACCTGTTTGTTTCCTAACCTCAGAAATCTCTCTTACATGGTCTTAAGTGTTCCATTTCCCAACTCCCTGTCTTGGGATTTTCTTTATTTAACCCAGAAATGTATGCATGTTTGTGTGTGTGTGTGTGTGTGTGTGTGTGTGTGTGTAGTATGTGTTATTTTTCTTTCTCCTTTTATCCTTACCAAATAGCATCTCTAAGACTTCTCTTTTTCCTCCAACTTTCCTCCAATAGTTTCTTAATTGGAATGGATAAACAGTTGAATAAATAAATAAAATAAATGTTCTTATAAGAACAAATATTCAGTGACTTTTCTTTGTAAAAATAGTCTCAAAGGGAAAGCTGGAGGTGGAGGTACACAGAATAGATTTAAAAAAAAAAAAGATATTAATGAATTTTCAGGTTCTCTAAACTGTGGGATGCTGGACCAGTGCCTAATAGATTGGCTCCACAGGATATCTTCTTTTGCTTCTGTTCCTAAGACTGACCTGGATGCTCAGGGTAGTCTTTGACAGAAGTATTTTATGTGACCCCTGAGAATCTTGTGCCTGAGAATTTAAAGGATTTGGCAGCCAGGCTTCACCTTCACCTGCCCTCTGTTTCTCTAACATGCATACAGTTTCTCTCACAGGAAAAGGAAGCAGAGGAACCATATCAACAGCTGAGGCAGTCTGCCTTCTTGCCTAAAGGCTCTGAAAGTGCTATAGCACATCTGGGATCAGCAGGGATGTTATTCAGAAATCGTTCTCTGAATAATGCCTGTTATCCAAAGCCAGGAGCAAGACAGCACATAAAGAGCCACCTTTAGAGACGTGGCTTTGCTACTTTATTTCATTGCCATCAAGCATTTTAGAAGGATATGGCTTTATCATACAGTAGATCTATAATAGTAAAGCTGGAATTGCAAAATGGATGGTCCAAAGGAGAAACTCATGTAGTAGAATATGGGCTGTCTGGTTAGCAGTCAAAGGCTCCATTATTGAAGCTCCATTCCTGCAAGTCACCTTGTTGCAGGAACTTTATGGTTCTGGGCAAAATGCTACGCCTGTTTTCTCATTCCGGAACTGTTTAGTTAAGCATTTATTTATTTAGCCTATGGCATAACATATGTGGACTAGCATTTATTTATTTATTTATTTATTTGTTTGTTTGTTTGTTTGTTTATTTTCTAAATTACATATTAGGTAATATATATAAAAGTATAAGCATGAATTAAATACAAAAATGAATACAAATAAAGAGAGCAGAGAACTAGTTAAAAAAAATCAGATACTGGACTGTTATATACCCTCAGTTTACAGCCAGTCACAATGTTCTCTACACTTTAATGTGGGACCCCACAGTCACACTTGAGGGGAGGATGTTGTTGTTGTTAGTTGTGAAGTCGTATCTGACCCATTGTCCCCATGGACAATGTTCCTCCAGGCCCTCCTGTCCTCCACCATCCTCTGGAGTCCACTCAAGCTCACACCCACTGCTCCAGTGACTCCATCCAGCCACCTCATTCTCTGTTGTCCCCTTCTTCTTTGGCCCTCAATCTTCCCCAGCATTACATTTTTCTCCAGTGAGTCCTTCCTTCTCCAAAGTATTTGAGTTTCAAGGGGAGGATACTATGTCCCATTTACCCAGAGAGCCCCAGCAGATGCTGTGTGAGGTGCAAATCCTATTCATTGCAAATCCATTGCTAATGTAATTCAAAGCCTTTTCTGTGTGGAGTCATTTATATGTCCTCCTATAGTGGCCCACTTGGCTTTCCATTGGGAATCGTTGAGCAGATGTTGTGCAAGTGGGGGCTTCCTGGATCTGAGTCTTCCTGCTGATAAATGAGGAAGACCAGCGTACACCCATAGGAGTGAATTAAGCATCATTAAATCTTTCTGAGGTTAATAAAAAAAATGAAATAACCTTACAGCTAAAGTTGAAATTAAAAGAGTGTATATTTAACTTTTGACTTGTATAACAAAACAAATTCTGTTTGTTTGTTTGTTTGTTTGAATGAATGAATGTTTAAAATATGTTGTAAGGGCATGACTTCTAAGGGTTTATGTGTACTGGCTCTTTGCTCCATTGACAACAAGAAGCAAGCAACAATTTCTGGATGGTAGTAATGGACAACTTTTGTGTGCCTGCCTGTGTGAGCACAGGTGCTCTGTTTTCTTGACACATTTTTGGAAATGGCTTGCCAGGGCTGCCACTGATCAGCAAGGTGCCTTTGTGTAAGAGACTTTTTGATGCCCCAGGCAAAAGAAGATTTAGTGCAGCTCATCTTTGTTCAGTTGAGCTTTGTGGAACTGCAGCAATATGCCCACTGGAAAATGTCAGGCACAACTGATAGTTTCAGATGATACAACATGTATGGATTCTCTGGATACAGCACTTATTTCTGAAGAACTGAAACCTGACATTAGGAAGCTCACACAGCTGGTATTTTGAATAGAGAAGTGGATTTTAAAATGTGTGCCCCCCTCCATGTCGTGGCACATTTGTGCATTATTGCACATGTTTGGGGTGGACTTGCCTTCTTCCTTGGCCTGAGCATGACTGGATGAGATCACTCAACTGGCTTCATGCCTCAGGCCAGACTAGATTTCATAGTCTTCTGGTTTCTAGACCCAGAGGTTCCCAAACTTTGCAGCTTTAAGACTTGTGGACTTCAACTCCCAGACTTCTCCAGCCAGCAGAGCAGAGTTGGCT
>JANHFP010004343.1:0-11172 GCA_032468135.1 Calamaria suluensis | reverse complement strand
GCTACATTGTTCCCTCCCATAATTGGGCAACCAAGTATCTCCACAATTACACACACACACACACACACACACACACATTATGTGTAATTGTGGAGATACTTGGTATATGTATATATATAAATAAAGAAACTGGTCTCAGGTAGAGGCCTTTGGGACTTTTAGCCCAAACACTCTTCTTATTTAGTTTATATCATTAGCAAAACTTCACTTACAGTAAGTTGGGATGATACCCGTTTCAACTCTGCAACTTAGCTTCAGTTTCTTGCTGTCAGGAAAGCTTTGTGGCTATTTTAGCAGAAATGTGTGTTTTTCTGAACCTCCTTGCTTAGAATCCTCTACTAACCTAATTGCCTCTAACTCAGCGAGGCTCATTTCCAAGTATGCCAATCTCAGCTTCACATTTTGAAACCTTTACTCTCTCCGGAAATTGTAACTTCTTAATAATTTAAATTTAAAATGCAGAACAAAAGATCAAAACAAAACAAAACAAGAAAGTTCTGAAGCAATTAATAAAAAAACCATGGGTGCCACCCAGTTCCTGCATGCCCTAGCAACTTTTGCAAGAGAATTGGCAACTCGGTGATTAAGTAGTAATGAATAAAACATCTTGCATTTCACCTGTTACGCCTGATTTTTGGGACACTGTCTATACATAGATAATAAATACCATCATGTACTGAGTTCTTATGCTATATGATAGTGACATGTGCAGCATCAGAGTAAAATAATGTGCATAAAGAATAGTGCATCATAGCTTGTAGTGGCCCCTCTCTCGGGACATTGTTTATTCAGCCTGAGAAATCTTATTGCAACGTGACAGTTGAATTTATACAGTAGTTTCATCTGTTTCTTTACTAAAATCTGCATTTGCTACTGTTTGAAACATCTCGAATCCTCAATTTCACTACATTTGTTTGTTTTGGAACACAAAAATCCTTCTGTTTCCTTCTTAATGGTGCCAACTTGTAAGAATTGCCAATTCTTGGTATTGTCCACTTTGTTTTCAGTTTTATGTGATGTGCAGTCAGTCTTATACAAATGAACTGAAGATGAGAATGAGAAGTTAAACGTTTCCAAAGAGGAAAAACTGAGAAAGTCCAGTTGCCTCCTGAAAAAGCACCTTTTCGGACAACCAGCTGGAGCTGGAGGGCTGAGAGCCTCCAGAGCCATGCAGTCGTAGTTTACTCCTTCAGGTTTCTGAATGTCCAATAAATTTTGTTGTTGTTGTAATTTTTCCCCTTCTGCTGTTTTTAGGGTGCTTTCTGTACAAGCTGCGACAAGCTTTGCTCCCACATTTTTCTTCTTGAATTTCCAATGTTTTTGTGCTAAGGATAAGTCAGCATCGCTTAACAGGTACAATGCATTACAGTCGGGTTTTTAAACTTTTTTTTTGATATAAATTAAAGACCACGAGGCATAGTGGCTCAGTGGTTAGAGTGCAGTACTGTCGGCTACTTCTGCTGACTGCAATTTGGTAGTTCGAATCTCACCAGGCTCAAAGTTGACTCAGCCTTCCGTCCTTCCAAGGTTGGTAAAATGGGGACCCGCATTGGGGGCCCTTTGCTCGCTCTGCAAACCGCTTAGAGAGGGCAGCAAAGCGGTGTGTAAGTGCCATTGCTATTGCTAGAAATTTCCAGGTTCAAGCTGTGTACATTTTGCTATATTTTTTCACTTTGTTTTGACAATTCATATCCAGGTTTTATTGTACTCAGGGTATGAGTGAGGGATATGACTGACGTGGTGAAAAGCAATGGAAATAATGAATCCCACGGAAGGATTTCTTTCCTGGTTTTTTGAGTTTCCAGCTTCTTTGCCAGATAGCGAGTGTCTGCCCATCTCCTGATTGACAACGTTGCTGGCAGAACCATGTCTTGCAGGCTTGTCTGTGGTGGCCAGATTGGGTGATGGTGCCAGAATAATGGGAGGAAAAATATGGCTCCGGTATTGGAATATCTCAGGAGGCATTTTCCCCCACCGGGCAGTAGAAAGGAGAGGGTCCTCCTGTGCCCTGCCTGGCTGGGTGAAGTTATTAGTAGTAGTAGTAGTATTACTGGTAGTGGTAGTGGTAGTATTTATTAGTACTATTATCTGTCTTTCCTGTTTCACCCTTCCAGTGTTAGCCCCGTCTCTTGTCAGCGTCTGGCTAAAGGTGGAACAGCAGAGACCTCCATGGCAATGAATGAAGGTGTGGAAAGGGATCTCAGGGGTCTCCCGGCTCACCTCTGGAGCTGAATCCAAGTGAAGGAAGCGAAGGATGCCTGCATCAAACAAATTTCTATTCACCTGTATCCATTCTCTCAGCCACGGGACCCCGGGGGGGCTCGTTCCTACAGATTACATTCTGCAAAAGGAACAAGGACAACAGAGTTATAAATAGCACATAACACCTTATGAAAGCAGGTTATAACTGCTGAGAAGATTGTGTTTTAAAAAAATGATGGTCCGTAGGGATGAGCTATCAAAACAATAATTGTATCACAAGCTGTGTTTGAACCTCCAAATAGATACAGATGAACGTCAGAGCCCAACTTAATTTTGTGATCGTCTTAATATTTTTGCATGTCAGTTCATTCCTGTCCTAAATCTTCTTTCCCAAGTGTTGCAAAAGAAGGGATTAAAACTGCAAGTTTAAAAATCAACCTGAATTACACTGTAATGTGTACACTACACTTTAAAATACGTGGCAGCTTAATCTGACATTGGAGGGGGAGAAACGCAGCCCCTTTAATTGCTTTCTTCCACGCTCTCAGCCTGATGTGCATCTTCTCACTGGCTCCCCTTGGGGTTTGGGGGGGGGGCTTTCATGAGGAAAACTGCTTTCCACGCTGATGGGTCAGTTCTGAGTAAGCAGATGTTCTTGAGTCTGGACCCGTCTTTCCCAAGTTTCCCCCCTCCTGTGTCTTAGACCAACACTCGGTGTTGTCACTGGGCACAACTTGGGGGAAGAGAGACACAACCTAGGAAGGTCACACAAGGCCTTTTCCACGAGGAGAGGCTGGTAATCTTTGGTCTATCACCAATATGAAGGATTGAGGGGATGGGGCAGCAAATCTGCAGGTGGCACAGAATCTGGAGGGCTGGATAACGCTTTAGAAGAGGAGGAGGAGGAGGAGAAAAATGACTTGAAGAAGAAGGAAGAAGGAGAAGACTGAAATAAACCACATCATGTTTACCAGGGATGAGCGAGCGGCCACAGTGTGACATGGTTGTGAAAGAGGCTAAGAGGCCGCAGAATCCCTAGCACCCATCGTCCCCCTGCAGCCGTAGCCCAGACAGGCCTGGTGTACAGTGGAAGCGCGTTTGTAGGAGAGCAAGAGGGTGGGGAGCTGGAAGCCGAACCCCGCGAGGCCTGATCACTGCAGGGGAACCCCCTGCCCCCCCCCTTGTCTCACCCTGGCAGAGGCATTTCCTTTTCCAAACAGAGGGACAGAGTCGCCGCAGGCAGGAGGCTCTTGCGCTAACTCACCCTCTCTCAGCTCCGTGTGGACCGAGTATTGTGCCTTCCTCTTATGAGGCTATTAAGCTCATTGTCCTCTCGGGCCCTTTGTTCCATACGCACAAAGGTGATGCTTTGCCCTTCATCTCCAGTTGCTGGCCACGATGTGGGGCTGTGGGTGGCGGCCAGGGAAGGAAAGAGCAGCCGTCCAAATACAGTCCCCACCACCTGGACTTCACCTGCTCGGTCGGCCTATGGAGGATCTCTGGGGCAATCCTGGCGCAACGGGTGCAAGGCTGAGGGGCTGCAAGGATGATGGGAGGCCTGCTGGGTGCAAACGTAGCAGATGGGGATGGAGACGGACAGAATGAACCTTCCTTGAAAACAGACACGTCAAGTGACAGCAGACAAGCCCAGCATGTCTGCTTTCAAGAGATCCTGCTTATAATCTCTCCGTCTTCTATTTATAAGAACACAAAGTTTCACATCTGCCCACTAAATGGTTTCATCGGGCGGCTTGGTGGTTTGCAACAGATTATTGCAACAACAAAGAAACGAAACCTCCAATCGGTGTCTGTAATGGATCATTACTGTAATTCAGAGCAGGCTGTTTATTTACAGGGGGGCGGGGGGGACGACACAGCACACCAACAACTAGGGCAGAGGTGCCGGTGCTGGTGCCGAGTCCAGAGCCAGGCCCTTCCCTGCTCTGAGTCGCCTGCCTTCGCGGCCCCACTGCAAACGAGCCTCTGGGCTCTTGCAGGAGGGCGTCCAAGCGGCCGAGGCTGCCCCTGGGGGCCTGGATCCCTCTCACTGCGGGGCATGTGCAGTCCGGCTACGGGCAAAGGAAGTGCCCCGTGGGCTCACAATGGTGGCAGCTTAGGAGTAGCTCTGATCTGAGTAGCCCAAAACACTGAACAAAGTTGACGGTGTTTTATCCAGACTCTGGTCCCTCCACTGACTCTCTTAACAGCTAATTGCCACCAAACTGTTGTGTTACAGTTACTAAATTCTCTTTTTTTTTTCTTCTCATGAACTAGAGTGTGGGGGGGGGGGGGACCTTTATTGCTTTGTCTCCAACTGAGCTCAGAACTTATGCTTATAATTAAAGTAAAACATTTTGATCCTTGCTTTCTAAGATTATTTCCCACAGAAATAATTCCCAACACTAAAAAAAGGCAGACTGGAACACAGACTCTGGTTTTTAACAAATGGAAGGTGTTCAAGATTTTATAAACAGTAAAATAAATGACTGTCACTTAAGCAAATCATCTCACCAGAGAGGGGTGAATAGAAGTTAATGATTCCAATGATTCCAGTGAGTAATTTACTATAATTTTTCCAAAGTTTGCTCTTAGGACTTTTGACCAATGGAGTCCCTCTTGCTGGGGATTTAAATTAAAACGTAGCTCTCAGCAGTCGGTACAAGAAGCGAAAGGTTCGGTCCCTCCGAGTGGTGGTGGTGGTGATGCTCTCCGTTCTTTGGTGATACCTTGGGCCGGGCGGCCTCTCCGCCTCTTCCAATCTTGCACCTCTTGTGGAGGTTTTTCTGTGCCTGGCTGGTGTCAGCCGTGATGGTGTCCAGCCATTGTGTTCTTTGGTGACCTGGTTCCCTTTTACTGCTAACTCTTCCCAATGAAGAGCTTTCCCCGGTGAATTCCCCCACATTACATGCCCAAAATAAGCGAGTTTCAGGATTCTACAAATCTTTAAATATTCCTCTTAGCGGGTAATGGATACCTTGTTGGTAGCAGATTGTGGAAGCAAGCATTCGACAGTAGGTAGGCACTTGAGGGCACACTCACGGGAGACTCTCTGAAGGGAAAATGAAATGGACGCATCTCAGCCGCCTTAGTTCCTTAAACAACCTGCGTCTTTTGCCAGGATCAGCTGGGGAGAGCAGATGCTCCGTTGCAGAAAAAGAGGCCGCTTCTTGAGGGAGTGGTGGCGGTGGGCGGGGGTGTTACTGCCTCTGCACCCCTGTGGATCTTTCCTTTGCTCCCGAATGTGCACGCAACCTTCCTATTAAAACTAGGTATGAAACAGTTTCATTTCCTGGTGCCAAGTGGCTTTGTCGAGATCATTTAGCAGTCGATTGGAGAACGGGGGCCCCTGAGAGTGCCAAATGACCACAGAGACCATCAACCTGAAAAGGCACAGCAGATGCAGTTCGAGTTAAATGTCTAAAGTTGACATATAGCTGTACTCTGAGTTCATTTGGTCAAAAGTAGATATCAAGGAGTTTTGTGCTGTTAATCCTTTTGGCTTTGTTGCTGGGTCCTAGGAGCTTCCCACACGAGGAGCAAACTGCTTCTCTAAATGGCCCTTTTCCAGCTCATTTAGGCCCCTGAATAAAACATACAAAGACACTAGCAGATGCCAGCAAAGTACATTTTCTTTGGAATTATAACATTTATCTTTTCTAGAACATTGGAAAAAGCATGTGTTTATTTTTGCCTGTTCACCAATCTCTTTATTCTGCTATAGCTTATAAGAAGGAAACGTGGGCAGTTATTCAAAGAAGTAAGATATAAAATTCCCTTGCCCAGGCTCTCTGTCCTCAGGGGTGTTCCAAGTAGCAGTTGAAAGCCAGACTTGATATTTGGAAAATGAAGTCAATCTGTGTCATTCTGATTCTCTTGAGGTATGAAGTGTGGCAGTAGCAGGTATACAGAGTCACCTGTTCCCCCTCCAAAGCAGAGTCCAGAATCCAGTGCAGCTGACATGTTGACCCTTCCGTGGTCCGGGCTCAAGGGCGTATGGGGGGCCCAGGCCACGCTGACTGACGGAGCTTCCTTCTGCCGATAGAAAGGTTTGCATCGGTGGAATTATTTGGGACAGGAGCTAGGATGGACTCACCTGGGAGACGGACTGGAAACCACAAAAAAAATTCAGAGTAAGACACCAGCAAGTCTCTTCCATAATGCTGTCAAGAAAGCTACATGGAGGTATCTGTCTAGCCTGCTTTATGACCTCTCTACCTTTTCTCCTCACTTTCGTAAAATACCCTCCTATTTCCCCTGAAGGTTGGGATCATCATCATCGTCATCCCCATTGTACACGACTAATAAGATGTTGGCCAGATGTGAACACCAGCCGAGGAAGCATTCAATATGTCATACCTTAGATATTCCTGACCCTGCGCCAAGATTCCTCCTCCGGTTTTCCAAGCATTTCTTTTACCTCTTTCTCTCCTTCATTCCCGAGGAGGCAGCCTGCCTCTCCTTTGGGCCCACTTTGTCTCCTGGAGGTGACAGAAGGTGCTGACAGCCTCTGAGTGATGGCCGAGAATTTATGGTGCCGTGAAATCCTTCCCCATTAAGAACATCTTTTCTTAATTGCCCTTCTCCCATCAGTGCAATCCGTCATGGCATCTTTCTCCGCCGTCTTTTCCAGATAGTTCCCACCGTTTATGTTGGCCCTGGATTAGCATCCCGGATCTGAAAAGCAGCCCGTATTCATAGAGAGCAGCGGCGGAATTCTGCCTTCCTTCAACTCCTTCGCTAACCCTTGTTCATTAAGCAGCCCTATCACCAGTTTCACAGCTGTAGTGAAAGGCAGGAGGTGGGCAGAGGCACCTTGAACTCAGGAAAGCCCCTCCCTCCCTCCCTTTTCGCAGGAGGCAAAATCAGGAGAAAGAAGAGCTGAGGGCCATGCAGGCATTTTGGGCTCATCAGTGGCTGCCCCCAATCTTCCCTCCCTCCCACGTATTGATCTCCCAGTGGGGGGGGGAAGGGCTTCTCTTCCCAATATGAATTGATCTCCCAAAGTCAGTGGGAGAGTTTCTCTTTGTGGCCCCAGATGATCTCCGCTTTCTTGCTTTCTCCACCAGTGAAGGTTTTTACCTGACGCCTCTTTTGGGGCTGGGAACTGAGTTCTGTTCTGGGACCGGCCTGCCTTCGTGGCCCTCTTAGCCACCTTGGCACCTCCCAGAACTACAGACTGTTTATTTTTATTGCCCTTGAAGGGATGATCTTAAGATTCTGCTAGTAAGTCAAATCATTTTCCCCTTGTGAAAATATATCAAGAAAAATTATCATCTTTGGGGAAGGCAAAAAGTGCTCCGGTTGTTAAAAAACGAGATTGGAACACAGACCCAACTTGTGAAACCGCAGATGGTGAATTGCAAGTATTTCAGACTGTTTTGCTGTGCATCTTTTGTGGCAAAGAAGAAAGGTGTGCATTGAAGGCCCGATGCTTAATGGCAACAAATGACTAATTTGTTGAAAAGCAGCCTGACTGAAAGGAGAGATTTGTTGATGCCAACTCGGTTGAAAACCAGTCAGGTTTATGGGCCTTGTCACAAAGCTGCTGTTTTCAAAGTGCTTTAAAATGAGGAATGTTTTCTCCTGCTCGCACTGTAAAAAGTGGGGAAAGATGGAATGCTGTCCAACCCTCATCTTTCTGACAGGACTTTTTTTTGGGGGGGAAGCAGTAGTATTAAGAGCTTTGGCTTATGAGCATTATTTCAGAACCTGTCAGCAAGAATTTCAACCTGCCCTGAAGGCAAAACATCTTGGTAATGGAAAGCAAGCTAATAATAATGTGCTGCAGCTTAGCCAGTAAGCAAGATGGAGAAAAGTGGGCGATTCTCCCCTGAATTTGATGTCTTTGGAAATGCCACATATTCCTTTAGGACTATTTAGCCTTGCAGAGTTGTAAAAAACTGTCACAAAGGAAAAAAAACAACACCTTTAAGAAGGAGCAGCTTGGGGGGAACGTGGCTGTTTACAAACGCCACAGCTGGGACAGTGTTGCTTGGGGTCAAAATGTCTTGAATAGGCAGAGCAATGCTTCCAAACACAATGTAGTTCAAGAATTTGAACTAAACTCCCTCTAGTAACACCTATGGGCTTGTTTGGGGGTCTGGAGAGTGCTGAGCCCCACTGAGCTCTGCTAATTATTGCTGACTGCCCGCAAAGCGATGGGATCTGTTTTGACAGGTCCCATTGTGTCACTTCCACTGAAACCGAGGGTGGATTTACTTTGGGTTCCTGTTTTGTCCTGCATAGTTTATTCTGCTTTGGCTACTGCTGGGAGAGGGCGCCTGGGTGCCGTTGGCCCCTCTTGGTGGAGAGAGAGGCCTTCCCAGCGCACAGGGGGAGCAGCAGACGGATGTGGCCATGCAAGGAAGCCTCAGGCCGCACAGGGGGGCTTCCCGCCCCTCCGACTACGTTTCTCTAGACACGCTCAGTGCACGGACAGAAGACCAGGGCATGCATGTACAGGCGGTCCTCGTGTTATGGCTGCAACCGAGCTCTGCGGTTATGGCTGTGATCAAATGATGGTTATCAAAACCGTGAAGAGATACGGGCCACCCCTCAAGAGCAGGGGGGGAGGCTAGAGGTTCGCCAGCCTCCTTTGAAACTAAAAGCCCTCCCTGGAAGGCTTGGATTGCAACCTTCTCCTTCCTTCTGACCAACAGCATTAATCAGGAGTCTTGCTCTCGAGTTCCCTGATTCCAGTCTAAATTAGAATATGTTGGATAGCTGTCTCATTTTATTTAAACATTTACAAATCCTTTCATTCTTTTGCAGTTTCCTCTAGATGGGATTGTAATTATTTTATATAGCCTTATTCCATCAGGCTGCCATTTATACCTGAATGGACGTCTGTAGCTTTTGCCTTGCTTCTCTGTCACTCGGCCGACAGGTGCCCTGGGCTGGGCAGGGGGGGGGGGTGTCAGATTAAATGATCTCCCGTCTCCATTTGGGATCCCGCAGATGTCAGTTCCGACCCAATTGTCTGCGGCTGCAGAGGCTTGAGAGGGGGAAGGATTGGCCCAGTCACGAGGGACGGCTGGTCCTCAGAACCAGCCACCTGCCATCGGTCGGCTCCATCAGCCTCTGTGCATGGCCCAGGTGGTTGATAGATAACGGCTCTTCCTCCTCCTCCTCCTCCTCCTCCTCCTCCTCCGCTTGCCCTTCTGTCGCTGTCAGCCTTGGGGAGCGGAAGTGAGCGCAGCAGAGGGGCTGGCCGTGGGCCTTTCCTTGCTGTGATCTGGGGGCCCAACTGTATCCTGGGGAGGCAATTGGAGGTGCCGAGCGGCCCTCAGGGGTGTCCGTGCTCTGCTGAAACTATTGATCAGAGGCATCGGCCCCCACAAATAATAGTTTACAAGTTAAATCTCTTCCACAGTTTCTTCCTATCTGTGTCACCCCAGCCTGGGATTTAATATCCTTCTGGGCATGGGATGCCTCCTTTTCTCAGGATGCCTCTCAGGTCGGACAAACCGAAAGACCCTTTATACAGTGTCTTTATTCATGTCCTCTGGCCAGACTCTATTTCCTTTCAAATTAATTTTCATTTATTTAAAATCCTTTAATCAACCGTATTGGCTTTTAGCCTTCTTTTAGTAGTTGGATGGTTTCTAAAGAGGAAATATATTGGAAACTGTGTGGATTGACTGAAGCGTTCAGGGGAACCAAGAGGCCTTGTCCGAAAGAGGCAAAAATCATTTCTCCTTTCCCTGTTGGGTCGCCATCTGGGTGCTTTTAACTTCCTTCCGCCCTCCACCTCAGGGCAAGGGTCTGCGTTGCTGGGTGTCTGCGTGCAGGTTCTCCATCCAGGACGGAGGGAGGGAAAGCGTCCGGGGTGCTTCTTCCAAAACGAGGCAGCTGGACTGGGGCTGGCTCTCCGAAAGGTTCCCCCCCCGGCTCCCACTGCAGTGGAGGGACATGGGAAGAGCTTCTTCTGCAGATCCACCAGACTGGCCTTTACCCCCCTCGCCTGCCTCTTCCCCACAAGAGCCCCCCATTGGCCTGAGCAGCCTCCTCTTCTTCCTCCTTGTGGGTCTTGTCCAGTTGCAGGCTCCTCTCTTCACTGAGGGGCCCCCATAATCCCACGCAGGGGCCTGGGGCCACTTGTGAAAGGCCAGCTGCTCCTGGAAGAGGGAAAAAAACCCTTCTGATGCTTCTGGCTGCAAATCACTGGGTCTGATCGGTGTTGAAAGCTGCTGCAGTCGTGAGGCTGTTGTTAATTTTCCTCTGTGGCTGTCGGGGAGCCTGGGAGCTGGGCCGGTGGAATCCCTATTTCTAGGAGTGTTAAATGAAGTGTTTGTGGCCTTTAAAATAACTACTTGCAGTAGGCCATCTGGGATTCATTTCACTTCATATTATCCAGGCTTTATTATTTTTAAGTACAGTTTGACAGCAAAGGAAACACAGACACGGGAGACAACCCTGAACAGAAGGATGCAATTAGGTTTTCCTTGAAGAAGGGATTTCAGAATGTTACGCTCAGAGCCGCCGCCAGCCTTTTTGGCCTCTTGACGTTGGAGGGGAGAGGAGCCAGCGAAAGGCTCCTGACAGGAGCGGCCAAAGCTACCTGGGCTGCCTTCGCCCTGAAGGGAATCCCCCCCCCCCCGGGCAGCACCAGGGATCCCCAACAGGAGACGGAAGGAAGGAAGGCTGAAAGGTAGCAGCCGGAGGGCGACACCGATGCAAGGAACTGGAACGCCTGCACGTCACCATCCAAAAGTATGGATTATTATACTGCTCTGTGATTTTAATGGTGATGGTAGTGGCGGTGGGTTCAGCTGAAAAAGAGTGCCTGGCTTACAGTCCCTGGGTTTCCTCTGGCTGAGCATGCCCTGAGTCCCTTCTTCTTCTTCTTCCTCCTCCTCCTCCTCCTCCTCCTCCTCCTCCTCCTCCTCCTCTTCTTCTTCCTCTTCCTCTTCCTCCTCCTCCTCCTCCTCTTCCTCTTCTTCCTCTTCCTCTTCCTCTTCCTCTTCCTCT
>JANHFP010004341.1:45028-60856 GCA_032468135.1 Calamaria suluensis | reverse complement strand
AGCCAACGTGAACACATAAGCCAGCAAAGCTTTGGAGTAGGTATTGTTCATGGAGTTCAGGTTTCTTTTCAGGCAGAATAAGGCATCATCTACCAGGCTTCTCTATAATACCAAAATTACCCATAAGGCTTCAAGAAGGAAAATAACCTACAAGGATATCCTATTCTCTGTGATCGACTCAGAGCTAAATGATTGGGCAAAAAGGATCTTGTTACCCCATCCCTGAGGTTGGCTGCTCTTCTGTACCATATTCCCCCAAAGTTCTTAAATGGATTACTTCCAACCCCTTCTTACATTTGCTGTCTTTGGAATCACAGGCTGATTCCCTACCTGAAAAACTCAGAGTAGCTGCTTCTGGAGGCATCTATTCTTTTTATTTATTTTATGTATTTGTCAATTACATATTAGGTAATATATATAAGTGAATTGGATATAAAAATGAATACAAATAAAGAGAACCTTAGGACAGGAACGGTGGGCACACTGGTGCTCTTATGCACACCCCTTACAGACCTCTTAGGAATGGGGTGAGGTCAACAGTAGACAATCTTAGGTTAAAGTTTTGGGGGTTTTGGGATGAGACCATAAGGTCAGGTAGTGTATTCCAGGCATTGACCACTCTGTTGCTGAATGCATTATGAATGCATTGTGCATCAAAGAGAAAGGCCAGCTGGAAAGCGAAGAGTGAAACAATGGAAGAAATTCAAGTTTGGTGGGAAAAAAAATGGGTCACAAAACTCAAATCAGATTTTGCCTGGAGGCATCTCTGAAGCAACTTATTAGACTTCTTCCTTCAGCGGGAATACCTGAGAAAGGGCATGTGTGAGATGGCTGCAACTTGTTTTAACAAGGTACTTTATTATAAGGGTTGTAAAAATATAGCAGGAGTTAAACTGTCCCTGAACACCACCAATTGTTCTTTCTAAGTGGGAAAAACATACAACAGATGAAACCTTTCTCCTCTTAACCCTTTTCAGATCACATTTATAAAATATCCAGCAAATAGACTATTTGCCTCACTCAATACAGCAGTGGCTTCCTTAAGATGGTTCAGGATGGCAACACCCAGGGTGTTTCCAATAGGTGGAAGAAGATTCCAGGCTGTGTTTATGTATCATATGGGCACATGTTTTTTCAGTTGCTACCAGTATTCCAAGGACACATAGAGAAGGTCATGAGAAAATAGACGCAGCAGCTTTGCTTTGCTGACAGGGGAATATTTGTTCATAATGCAGGTTTAAAGGCATGATTTGCCTGAAGCATCACCAGAATGACACATCCTTTCAAAACTTAATATCTTCTAACTCCTTTCTCATTCCACATCTCAGAATGCTTGAATTTGAACTCATCCAATAAATTAGTATTCTGCCTAAAGATCTGACTGGGACATTTTTGGCAACATTTTTAAGAGTTAGGGAAATGTGAAAACGGAAGGGAAAAAAAAACATTTTCGAGCATGTGAAAATCCATGGACATTTCAGGAATGCCAGAAGCAAAGATTTCTCTCTTTCTCTTTTGAAAAAAAAACAACAACAATGAAAACAAGCAATGAAAGCAGAGGCATTGCATTCTAATAGTGAGATTCACTCTCTCCCCCTTGTCCTTTACAATACTTTGTAGAATAATATACCTTGAAATATTGTCCATCTAAGAGCATCACTAGAAGCTGGGTAACAGAGATGACTATCTTCAATATCCAAGGATATTATAGAGGGGCTGACCTGGCAACTCTAACTGTTTTGTCAAACAAAGGAGATGAGAAAATTCTCTCTGAATCATATATACTAAAATGTTCCAATTCATTCCAGAAAACCATATAATGTTTTCCCCCAGATCTCTGATCAAAGAATGATATTGAGAAAGTTGGCAAATTTTGATGTAAATAAATTCAAGAGGCAGCGCCAGAAGACATGCAGTGTTTTTCCAGCCGTATTACCAGTACATTGTCTCTAGGAGCCATCTATGTTTTCATCTATGGAATAAAGTTATGCATTTTGTCTTGAATCTGTGTCATTTTATTATACATATACATCCATGCACATGCCTACATATGCAGATGCACACACACGGAGACGTACTCCTCATGTCATATCTTTGTCTGCTTATGCATACGTGTGCTGGAAATTGTGTGGTGAATTATGCATGTTCCCTCCAGTCAGATGTCCAAGAAAGATGAAGAGCTCTAAGAAATGAACAGAGGGCAACATGCTGCAGTATTCTCAAAAATCTTCTCCCATAGGGAAATACTGAGGGATTGTCTTCTGCATTTTTTTCTCTGAAATTTCTTTATCAACTTCACATTTGATAAAGTTTTGCTCAAGTTTATGAAGATATCCTGCTGGCAAATGGATAGGCAGGAACAACAGTCTCAAATCCTTCACACAATTTCTTTGCAACATTAGGTGGGAAAGACTAAGAAACGTAAGCTTGGTGTTGCAAAATATGTACATTATGAACATTATTATCATTAAATGTGGCTGAAATCCTCTTTATATTCAATTTTTCATAGATTTATAAATGAGAAAAGAATAGGACATGGATGCTGACTCAAATCTTTCCTCTCCCATTTGGGCTTCTGAAGGTAATTTAAGTTTGCATGGTTTTGGGTCCCCCCCTCTTTTTCCTTATTTTTCTGAATTTAATTTGTATTTTTTTCCTTTTATTTTACTCTTTTACTATTAATGTTTTTACTGCCCAGTCACTGTATCAATGAGATGGGTGGCATACAAATTCAATTAATAAATAATAAATAAATACTATTGTAACTGAAATGTTTAATCAGAAAAAATGAAGAAAGCAGTATTAGGTCTGAGAGATGTGAATGTAATTAGACATGTTTTTAGCACAGTAAGTAAATAAGTAAATACTCAAATAAGTAAATACTCAAAGCAGAGAGAGGGATGATATTAGAAAGCTGAGAATATATTAATGATGGGAAGTAATGGAGACTACATACAGTATGAACCCCATGTCATAGGTTGTGTACTTCATTTTTGATGCAGAAACAGCTGATATGCTTTTCATAGAAAAAAAGCATCACTGACTTCAGGGGTGGGTTCCACTTACCTTTACTACTGCTTCTCTTCTTGCGTGCGTGAAGCATGCACATGCTCACAACCAGCACGCTTTGCATGCTCCATGCATGCGCAGTAGAGTGGATACCAGCATGCTTTGTGCACATGCTGCCATGGGTGCTCTACTGCACATGCACAGTAGAGTACACCCGGCAACACACATGCCATGCCATGCCCTCTGTGCATGTTCAGAACTGTTTGGAAGACATTCAGCTGCTGAAAAAAATTGTGCCGCGCGCGTAGGAGGGCCCAGCTCGCAGATGGTAAGAACCTATTTGGTGACATCATCCAGTCATTGCTACCAGAGCTCCCGAACTGGTCTGAACCGGGATCGGCCCATTACTGATTGACTTGTAATACAAGTCTGGATTCTGAATCTTTATTATGTGCATGAAACATTTAATAGGCAAGTCATGCTCAGTAGTTCTTTAAAGAACTGCAAGAAGTGAAGTAGTACAAACCTGGATCATTAATTTCTACTGAAAACAAGTCATTTTAATGGCTTCTCTTTCAGAAATAATATTGTGCCTAGGTTTTCGTCTGTGTTCTAAATACATTGTCTCTCAATTATCAATTATCTGAATAGCTAATACATCTGTATCAGGATACAGCTTTCTTTCTGAGCAATTGTGGATCAGCAAAATATAAACATATCTATTCACTCATGTGCCTCGTTTGTCAATATTGTGGCTATAAATTATTAAACTGCAATACAAAACAACATCAGATTTATTATGGGAGAGGCTATTATACAACTCTCAATTGGATCTGGAAAATTAAAATAAAACTGCCTGATTTTGATCATTAGACTATTTGCATTACAGAAATTGATTAAGGGAAAAGAGGAGCCTTGGGAGCAACACAATTAGCTATGTCTGATGAACTTTTACACATTTTGAATTTCAAGCAGAATTGTTTAAATGAAAGTCAGTTTTCAACTCAGTATCATCCTGTAGAGAAGCTAGAATAACACCCATCACTTTCATTCAGCACAACAAAAACTTAATCTACTTTTGAAATACAGGTGGTCCTGATGACCACAAGTGAGCTTAAAATTTCCACTGCTAAGCAAGATAATTGTTAAGTGAGCTTTGCCCTATTTCTTGTGTTAAATGAATCACAGCAGTTGGTAACATGGTTGTTAAATGCATCTAACTTCTGCACTGTCTTTTGCATGTGAGAAGGTCTCAAAAGGTGATCACAGGACTCAGAGACACTGCAACCGTCATGAATACATGCCAGTTGCCAAGAGCCTGAATTTTGATCATATGACCACTGGGATCTTGCAATCATCATAAATGTGAAAAACAGTCACTTTTTTCAGTGCCATTGTAACTTTGAATGGTTGCTAAACAAATAGTTGTAAATCAAGGATTATCTATCTAGAGCCATGGTGATGCAGTGGTTAGAATGGAGTACTTCAGGCTACTTGTGCTGACTGTTGGCTGCCTTCAATTTGACAGTTCAAATCTCACCAGGCTCAAGCTTGACTCAGCCTTCCATCTTTCCAAAATGGGTAAAATGAGGACCCAAATTGTTGGGGGCAATATGCTAACTGACTAAACCACTTAGTGTAAACCACTAAACCTTTAAAAGCACTGTGAAGCGGTATATAAGTCTAAGTGCTATTGTTATTTTTATATGTGTTTAGGAATTTCGAGTATCTTGACTGCATTATTTTCTCCAGTTATTTACAGACTTAGGATGTCTATTTTGTTGAAAAATTCTGTAATCTAGTTTGGGATGTAATAAACTAGACCTTCTGTCTGATTTAATGATTTATAACACATCTCAACAATAATGTCACTACTACTTTTCCCTCTTGTTAAGCTTATTCAATGCAGTGCCTTTTTAAAAAAAAGAAATAATAGTTGATATCTTTTGTATCTATTTTGTGCTCTTGTATTGTTGTGGTTGAAGCTGAAGTAGGTAGGACCTTGTAGCAAATGATTTTATGAACTATGCTTAGGTTGTACCAAAGGTGGCATAGTTCTAAAATTTCTAAACCAGAATTTCAACTCTGGTGGCATAAGGTATCTTGTTGTGAGCAGAGGAGTACAGGACTCTTTGGCAGTTAATCTTAAATTAACAATGATTTATATCAGTTATACTTTCACCTTCCTTCCCAACTCAACACGTGTGTTCTTATGTTCCATTTCAATTGTAACATTTGAATATGACTTCTCTGAAGACAAATGTGTTTCAGGAAGAGAACTTGTGTGGGTCCCTTGTTAAAAATATAATTTAATAACTAGTTTTTCTCACTTTGCATCTCTGCCACTCCCCTCTCAGTTCCAGGTGATACAATGCTGACTGTTTTGGTACACCAATCAATCATTGCATGAGTGGGACTGAAATGATGTGCTTTCCATTGGAATGTGGTGTTTACTACACAGACAATTTATTTTTATTATGGTGCATTATAATCACAATAGTGATCATCCGTACACTACTACAAGCAGCACATCAGGCATTACGTCTGGAAGAGGCTGATCGTGTCAATGAGCCATAGCAGCAAGCCTGCCAGACCAGAAAAAAACAAATGGCCAGTGGATGATGACTCTTTAATACTTTTAAAACAATTTTTGAAAGAAAGTTTTCATATTTATTTAGCAGTCACTCTATAGGCTCTTTTCTGGACATTGGGAATCTATTTTTTTCCAGCCTCCCTTCTATTAAATTTGTTCAAAAGTAACCTTGTTTCCTTAGAAACATAAATCACAGTTTTGAATTAAATTACTCCATCTTCAGATCTGAAACTGAAATTGGATCTTGGCTGATCCATATGCCTTTAATAAATAGTATGTTCTTTTTTGCAGGAATCTGTAATATATTCACAAATATGTACAGAAAACAAAAGATGCTTTGGGCCAGAGGGTGTAGAAGAAACTGGGGAAGTTTAATGTAGTACAATGTACTACATTACTAAGTACATCATATTTAAATCTGGATTTCTGCTAAAAAGGAGAATTAAAGAACAAAAAGGATTCAAAGGAAATTGATTTAGGAAAGAATTGAAAATGAATTTGTTTCCATCTTAGTTTTGCATGTGTTCAGTCAAAAGTCCATTCCAGTCTACTTTCACAGTACAGAATAACATATTTAATATTTGTAAAGGTACCTCAATCCACATTATAGCCATATTAGTCAGAAACCATCCATTAGAAATGCATTAATATGACAGGTCACATTACTAACATTCCTACAGAGAGATTGAAAAAAAAATGCACTTGTTCTGTGTTCTAAAGATGAAATTTATAAGTTATGGTTCCTGGTAGAATGAGCTGACTGAGTTGAAGTTTAGCATGATTTACAAGTTTTTGAATGATGGCCAAATTCCATATTAACTTAATATGACAATTTTCTCCTGTCTCTGCATAATAGTGCCATACCTTGTGGCATACTATTTTCTCATTGGACATTGTTACACTCTTTGGCCATTGTTACAGTTTCTTGCTTACTGACTAATTTTATATCACAATAGTCCTGACAGTTATGAGGGCAAAGCTGACAGAAAGAACAGTGGCAAGATATATTACCTATATGGTAGATGATTTAATATATGAATAAGAAGGAATAATTAGTGGTCCTTGGTGCTTTCTGAGCTTGGTTGTTTTCTTGCAGATGTTTCATAACCCAAACTAGCTAACATCATCAGTGCAAGTAGAAAGTGGGGTTGCTTCCATTTTATATTCTAGTCACTTGCCCTGTCCTATCAGTATTGATAGAAGTTGTCTTAGTGGTTCCTTAATTGAGATATTGTTTGGGTAATGAAACATCTGCAAGAAAACAGCCAAGCTCAGAGAGCACCTAGGACCCCTGTTTTCAAGCCTGAGCTACAAATATTCTCCTTTATCAAAATGATGAATGGGTTATATAAAATTATCCTGAGAACGTGTCAAGAGCAGGCATTTTAAATTTATTTCAGGAAATAATCACATGTAGTTAATGGATTTTTTAATCATGTAGAGTGAGAAAAACATGAAGGCTATTCAGACCACAGAGACACAAAAGTAATAATCAACTCTTTTTAATATATTACCTTTTGGTATTATTTGTCTTTATGTTTCTATAGATGTGGGTAACATGCATGCAGATATCCCTAATACACATGAACATAAAGGAAAGTGTAAGAGGCTTGTCAATAGATGGAGACAAATAAGAGTATTTTCATGTGAAAAAAACAGCATAGCTCTTTGAGTAACTAAAGGTGGAAAGTAAAGAAAAAGGAAGAATAAAAGGCCAACAATGTAGGCCTGATTGAACTAAAGGATAGTGATGCTGCAGGGAGAATAGAAAACAAGCAAAGAAAAGAAGACGGCTAGGGAAAGAAAGCTAAGTAGATCAGAAGGTCATGGTGAAATATCTACAGAGGTTCTCTTTAGTCCAGGTCATGGTTGTCCCAAAGGTGCTTTTTCAAAAGGCAACTGTACTTTCTTTGTTTTTCCTTGAAGACATTTTGCTTCTCATCCAAGAAGCTTCTTTATCCAGCAGCTTCTTGGATGAGAAGTGAAACATCTTCAAGGAGTCCAAAGAAAATCCAACTGCCTTTTGAAAAAGCAGCTTTGGGGCAAAGGGGAAACAAACAAATAAACTTAAGTAGTCTGAATCTCTTATATTGCTTCTAGAATGAGACAACAACTAAGAAAACAATGGCATGGATGATTTCCTATACCAGCAGATCTTAGAAATATCTAGACTTGCTTTCAATTAGATCTAATTATGTCAGAGTTTGGGGGTAGATATTTGAACAAAATGGATTAAGTCAAGGGATTTGATATACAATAAAGCATATTAGATTTTTAAAAAACAACAAAAAACAAGCAAAGCTCAATTGTTTAAAGGTTGGAAATACAAAAAACAAGTGGTTCCTTTGATTTTTTCCAACATTGCTTGAATATGTTGGCATTTATATAGAGACATCCACAGTTATTGTCTTGATGCACCACCTAATCTTTCCCAGAAGGCAATTTAGAAATAGTGAAAAAAAGGTTACATTTCTTTCAGTCTATGTCCTGACAATGCTGATAAATCTGTTCCTAGTAAATTTGCATTCCAAAAGAGAGTACAAGAATATATTATTAAATTGCAAGGCCTAAATGTAATTGTATGTAGGAAAGACCTTGGGAGTCTTGTCAAAGAGACATTGTCAAGGGAATTGAGACAGTGTTAATTTAATGCTGCAGAAGCAATTGGATTGTGAGTGGGGGAAAAGGCTCAGAAAAGACCCTCCCTAGTTTATCAGTCCATAAGAAGTGGGGGAGGAAATAGTGCTTTCAGACATGCAAGATTATGTCAATATAGCTTTATAATAAAGTAGAATTACTCATCTGGTTGCTGATTCCTATCTGGTTTATCCCAGTAGGCTGACACCAATTTGTGTTTCATTTAGTAAACCATTCATGATTTATGGACAGTCTGGATAGCATATCTTCATAACTGACCATTGACTTTGCAGATTAGTTGCAGGAACTATTTTTAATGGTAAGCATAAGAAATAGAGTGGTTTTAACATGGATCAACAGCAAAGAAGGTATAAATAGCACCTGGGCTATGCTTAAACCACAGTTCTATTTAACTATGTTATAGTAATTCATTAGCAACCTATTTTTTCTGCAGTGTTCCATGACATTATCATCTTCTTGTCTCCATCCCATGAGTGAAACAGACTACAGTTGTCCTTAGCTATATCATTGACTACTTAATTGGAGACATTGAAGCATTGTCTTCAAAGTAAATCTGCTTTGTCACTAATTTGGGTGACTGGCAGTGGCCAGAAACAGAGATTATAGAGACAATTAGAAACAATTAAAATACAGTAACTCATTCTTGACATTTATATTGTTTGCATTCCTATGATTAGTTTAAGAATTCAACAATGATCAAATTAGAAGTGTGGACCAGTTGGTTCATGTTATTCCAGATTAATGGAAATGGGATCAAATTTAGACTTCACTCCCCTTCCATTTCTCTCTGTTTTAAATGCACTCTAATGGTTAGAAGTGGACTGATTTTCCCATCCCAGAAAGTCTTTATCTCAGCACAAAATGACATTCTAAACATGTTCAAAAGTATGACTTCATTTACAAAATTTTCTGTCAATTGTGAGCTGGGACTTTTTTCTTTTGTCAATTCTTACCAGGCATACCGCTTGTGAAAATAACACAATATGTTTTGGTCAAGAGGCCGAGTAGAAACAGCAGTGGGGAAAAGTAGAAGAAATTATGACAAAAATCAAATCATTTTTGAAATCAATAGTGAGAAGTTCATCCATCCTTAGGCATAACCATATATGTAATACTTTGAAATTGATGATCCAAATAATTTTAGTCATTGCATGCTACCAGCAGGGAGCAAAACAAATGATCAAGTGATGTGATGCCAGAATTGCTTATGGGACAGAACATATATTGATGAAATGTGGACCAATGCTATTTTATCATTTGGAAGCTGGCAAGGCTGCAATAATTGTAAGCTATTCCTCATAAACCTCATAAGCATTCAACTGGAAGTTGAACCAGTATATTGCTTTCACTATCAAAGCACTTCTTCATCATTAGATGTCTCAGGGTACTTTCAATGGTTTATAAGCTTTTTTCATGCCCATTTCCTTTAGGGATCCATTTTAAACTAGATAGTTCTAGATCTCGACTTCCTAAGGCATTCTTCCAAATCACTGCTATAAATAGAGACAGATAATAACTGAAATAGACAAACTACACACACAATGCTCCAGAGGAAGCATATGAAACACGCAGGTAAAACTATGGGTGACATTTTAGTCCTTAATGGGCTCTGAGGTAAATGATATGTGAAGTCATAAATTTGGTTGACATATTTGCTGGCTTTGATGTTCTAATGTACTGTATGTGATAGCAAAGTAGAAGCTTAATTTCAGTTTCATTACTCTTTTGTAATTACACAGCACACCAATACGCAAGAAAATCTAATTTGAAAATAGTTCCAACTGTGTTTTAGTGTTAATTGCTTTAAAAACAATGAATGTTGAATATCAGCCACATTTCATCTGTCTGGAATACAGATTAAAAATCTTGCAAGCCAACCTCAACTCCTTGTGTCTGAATAGCACACACATATTTAACTTTGTTCATGGCTATAAGGAATTTATTTGACCCATCCAGGTACTTTAAAAAAATATTATTTTTCTGTCTACTAATAAGTCCTTTGTTTTTGTAAGATCATTAAATATGGGTTATTATAACTGCACCTTGATGATTGCAGGATCCAGTTGTGGTCAGTCACTGGCATCAGGTTTAATCTTCCAAACTTTCAGACTCATGCTGAGCTCATTCTCTACCAGAATGTGTGATTTGGGCCTTGATGGTTGTCTGGTTTATCACCCAAAGTTACCATTCTGCTGAAACAGTGTCTGTGCTATGCTTTCAACTTGACAGGAAGTAATTATTCAATATCTTTATTGCATATTAACTTGCCATCTGAGTTTAGGAATACAAATGCTTAACCATCTTTCATGATTTTGGTTACCTTTTTTCTGTGCATTTTGAATTTCTGTGAAAGTAAATATATACAGATTAACCTTCAAGGTGAACATTCATATTTGATTTATAGCAGTGGGATTAAGACATTTCTGTAATATTTTGTACACTTCATTTGCAATACATGAATTCTGCTATCTTGCCTTATAGACAGATGAAGGACATTGAATGCTTTCCTCAATAAATTATTTCCACAGTGGTTCATGCCTTAAATAATTTTACCACTGCAACAATTCAGTTCTGGGCACTTTGAGGCTGTCATAGTTCTAAGAATTTTTAAATTATTTTGGTAGAATTTCAACTGTAATAGGTCATCTACATATATAGGATTATTCAATCCCACTCTCAGTCGAACTCAGAAGTGAGGGAAGATTTGTGTCACCATGTACTGTACATGATTACATACTAACTACTTCACTTGTTAATAAAGTGCCTTCTTAATAGATTGTGAGAATCTAGGGGTTGGCATTGAATAAGATAGATATCTCTTTATCTCTTTAACTATGATATAGTTAATATACAATCTTTTTTTCTTTATCAGACTGGTAAGACGGCACTTGGTTACCCTTTCTGTTTCACAGTTTAACAAGTTGAGCAGGATCCAACTGGAATAAAATAAATAAACAAAACAATAAAAATGTGGATAAGTTTTTTTTATCTATTCTGTTCTGTCCAGAACCTATTATATTCCACTTAGAGTAAATCTCCTCTGAAGTTGAGCAGGGTCAGGATGACATTATGAGGAGAAAATTCTAAAACACATAATTTGTCAGTCTTCTCAGACAAGAGAGGAAACACAACCAGATGATTTTGTTCTACTTTATTGTAAGACTACTTTCTACAATACTACCTTCTATAATAATATCATATCATATAAATGTGTGTATGTCTATACATACATACATACATACATACATACATATGTGTGTATTTTATGTGTGTGTACAAATCTGTTCTATTGCAAACACAGTTTTTCTCTTCTTTTCAAGTAATGTCAGAAGGAGCTGTTTATCCTTAAAGGCATTTATTTAATGAGATGACTCTAACTCAATGAGGAGTCAGGATTCAAGTCATTATAAATGGCTAAATCTGACAGCTGTGAGTTTTACTGGGTTTATCTGGTTCAGCTCTGCTTGAAGCTAAATGAACACTAAGCATCCCCTGACATGCCAAAATCATCAGAACATTTTTTTAACTTTAAGTGACATTCAGCTGAATAAGGTGATTAATATACTTACTCAAACTATGTGGAAGTAATCATACAGAAAAGGTCATTCTATATGTTTTGCTATACAAATGTACAAATAATAATTTTAACAATAAAGACATAAAATAGGTTCTAGTCTGGCAAATATTTCTTGTCCCATATCATGTTGGCAGTGCATCCCCAAATTATATGCATTTATGATTGGCTGTAAACTGACAGTCAACCTATCATTTTTTTCTTCTTAACAATTCTGGCTCTATAAATCAGTGAAGTGTCATGGCTGATGACAATATGCCAAATGAAACTGTTGAAGGCTTAGTAATAAAACTCATGATTGTGCAATTCTATTCAAGAAGCCAAACCAATTTGTCAAAATGAAAATTTAAAATCTTCATGCGATGCAGGTTTGCAAGCAAATATAAGATGCAGCCTTACCTCTCTGATGAATTGGAAACTTTTTCACACCATTTGCCATTTTCTCTTACCAGGCTTATCAGCTACTACAAACCTAAAACCAATAATTTGTAAACAATATTATATTTTCTGACAACTGTTTAGGTCAGGGGCAAATGTAAGCTTTCCACATCAAAAGGTACAGTTGAATTTTATTTTATTTTTTTGGTAATCCAAAATTCGAAAACAAGGATATGACATATTTTCCTTTCATCATTCATCTAAATTGTTTTCCAGATAGTATTTATTTGGGGATACATGGATAATCTATTTTGTTGTGATTATACATTAGTTAGAGTATATATTTTTCAGAGAGTTAAATAAATGTTTAGGCGAAATCGAATATATTGATAGAAATCATGTGGGGTGACATTTTCAAAAAAAAAAAATGAAATAGAGAAAAATCTCAAAGTAAGACATAGCATTGAGAAATGTTATTCAATTATTTTTACCCATAAAACTGATTACCAGTAATTAAAACCTTGAGGAAATAAAAAAGGATGAAACAAAGAAAATGGAGAATGAAGGAGGGGCAGCTAAGAGAAATTATGCTTATCTTAATAAAAATCTGACATTTCAACTTTTCTCTTTTTAATATTTGAAACACTCCATGCATATTTATGCAGCACAAGGATCGTAGTAGTCTGGCAACACATCTAGGAAAGTCTGCATGAGCATTCAAAGCAGAATTGATAGATTAAAAGCCTTTAGATTAAATATAGGCTGTCATCCTGAAAGTACTGTAAAGAAAAGCTCTGTCATGCCTCTGTCAGTGTCCAACTCAGAAGAAGAAGAGGAATAGCTGGCAGAGAGCAATGTGTTGGAGACAGGGGCTGCAGACCAAGGTGGGGAAGAGCAGGGCCAGGCTGGGCCAAGTTGGGTGGAGGCAGACCCAGAGAGGAGGAGTTTGGATGAGGAACCAGGACCACCTCCTCTTTATCCTAGGCAGTGTAGGCAAGAGAGGAGGAGATTACAGAAAGGCTTACTCAGGAAAAAATGATTGATGGGACACAGCTGTGTCAGTGGGTTAAAAGCAAGTGTTTTGCAAAGGCTTGCTGCTGTCAGCGTCTGTTGATCAAAGAACAACTCCACAACCAGAACAATGGCTTCAGCTCTTTATTGTCTCGTTCTGAATCAAACCAGGAAACCGCAGGCAGCAAAATGAAGACAGCACTACCTGCTGCTCTCTTCAGGGGTATTTAAATACTATCCCCTCCAATCCAGCTCCTGCTCCAGCCCCCACCCCCAAGCACCCTATCATTTTCTAATCAGTTAAATTACATATCGCAGCAAACTGTCATTAACATATTCCAAAAGAACGGTCACCAGAGTCTACACCCATCACCATCAGTGGCCTCACACGTTGCAACACCTCAAGTAAGTTAAACCACCTTCTTAAGAGCTCGATGTCAAGCTGGGTCTTGACAGCTGCTGGAGTCAAAGATGAATTCTCCTGAGTTGTTTGTTGTGGTTTATGACATTCTTGTTTCCTTGCCCAGTTTATTTCAATTAGCAGGCAAACAATGTTGTTACCTCCTGAGAGAGTACTTCTACAGAAAGTGAGAGTTCCACTTGCCTGCAGCCAGCTAATTTGAGGTCTGTGTATCTTTTTGTTCACACAGAAGTAAACAAACCTTATCAGAGACTTTGGGGGAGCTGGGGTTGATGTTTAATAAAGACTGCTATTAAGAATTGAGTTGTGTTATTATTCTCTAAACTTTACTTATTCAAACAGTTTTGCTTGCTATTTTACAGTTCAGGGATTAACCAAAATATGACATTACTCACACAGTTGCACTGTTAATTAATGTTAAATAAATTAGTAACTTGCAGGCATTTGTGAAAATATGAGGTTATTTTCATGTATGTGTGAAAGGTTATAGCTGGAGTTTGAGAACTACCAGACAGAATAACAATTTTGTTATAAATATAAATTATTAAGGACCACTACATATATAAAATTGCCATTACAATCTTAATTGAGCAAATGCATCTTTTTTCTTTCCTACTTTCTTCTTTCCCACTGACATAAATCCTATAAATTAGAACCATGGAGAAACAGATTAATAGTCCATTTTTGTTATACTGGAATTGATTCACAAAAGATCTCACAGCATTTTGTTATATATCCTGCAATTTTTTAAAAATGCTGATAGATTCCAGCATTTTTATTTCTAATTAAAAGTCAGTCAAGACCCTAGTTAATTTCTTCCTATTATGCTTAGCCAATACAATGTTACTAATGTTATTACACTTATTATTTTGTCAATACATGATGAAGCTTCTGCCTCAGCTTAAGTTAGCTTGTGCTCCTATGACAGAGGTGAGTTTCAGTAGGTTCTGACCAGTTCTGGAGAACCGGTAGTGGAAATTTTGAGTAGTTTGGAGAACTGGTAGTAAAAATTCTGGCTTGGCCTGCCCCCATCTATTCGCTGCCTCCTGAGTCCCAGCTGATCGGGAGGGAATGTAGATTTTGCAGCACCCTTCCCTTGCCATGCCCACCAGGCCACGCCCACAAACCCCACCCACTGAACCAGTAGTAAAAAAAATGGATTTTACCACTGGATCACTCGCCTTCATTTCCTCCTCTGTAACTCATATAAGTTATTTCAGTTGCCATTTGTATCTGTCTATTGGTCAAAGACTGTAATGAACCTCTCTAGTAAGTATTATAATCCAATGCCAAAGAGACTTTGAGGTGCAGCTTGATTTTTTTGGTTATCTGAGCAACAAGGAGTTGGGTTGTCTCCCTTGACTTTGTTTTTAATTATCTGCACCACTGGAAAAACTGTCTTGTGTTGTCCTGAAGTTCAGCAACCCTGTCATCTAATTTAATGGCAACTGGTTTTGAAGTTTTATATGTCAGAGGAGCAAAAGCCATTGATCTGTCCTGCTCTTTCATGCTTGTGGAGGATATTAAAACAGTCAGAGAATCTTGGTTTAAGAAGCAATTGCAGCCCAGTAGTACTCCCATGATATAGAGGGCAGAGACACATCTGAGGAAGAGAAGCAAACTATTAACAATAGGAAGAAGAAAAGGCAATTAAAATTAGGAAGTAGAGAGAGAATACAGAAAAGAGAAAGGAACAGAGGATAGGGCAGTGGTGGCGAACCTTTTTCCCATTGTGTGCCAAAAGTGGGAGAGGGGAGCACGGGAGGGGGGCACCTGTGTGCCAATACCCATAATGCTATTTACTCTCCCCCCTGCATGTCCCCCCGCTTTTGGAACCTGATGCTAGGGTGGGCCAGGTAGGCCCATTTTTCAGCCTCCACTGCCTCCAGGGCCTCTCTAGGAATCAGAGAAGACTAAAAACGGACCTTTTCGTCCCTTTGAAGGCCAGAACCAGTCTCTTTTTGAACCGGAAGTGGAACCGGAAGTTGTCAAACAGGCAATTTTTTATCTGTGCAGGTGTGCCAACCAATATGGCTGTGCAGGTGCCATAGGTTTGCTACACGTGCCATAGGTTTGCTATCACTGGGATAGGAAATTTTGTTGTTGTTGTTAGTTGCGAAGTCGTGTCCGACCCATCGCAACCCCATGGACAACATTCCTCCAGGCCTTCCTATCCTCCACCAT
>JANHFP010004339.1:78263-95165 GCA_032468135.1 Calamaria suluensis | reverse complement strand
TCTCCCCCGTTGGCGCCAAGGACTCAGCAGGGAGGTTTGTGCAGGTTTCCCGCCAAAACTATTGCAAAACCACCCCCACATTTTGTACAACCATTAAAACAACACAACCAGCATGCCTACCGTTCCTGTCCTAATATTCCCTTTATTTGTATTTATTTTATGTATTCCATTCATGCTTATACTTATATATATATTGTCTAATACCTACTCAGCAAATAAATAAAATAAAAATAATAAGCTAAATAAAGAAAAACCAGAAGCAGGAGTTAGCTGAGGGAGTAAGGGTTACAGGCTAAAGTTGTAAGCAGTAAATGCATTTAGGCCTTATAATTAAACTACATTACTGTTGTTTTATGGACAGTATCATGCCGCCTTATAAAAATAACAACCGTCATATTAGAAATCTGAATCACTTTGAACCTTTATCTTTTCATGAGGATAAAAAAGATGTTACTACAGGTTTATTATGGTACCAGTGGCTCAGCGGGTAAGACAGCTGACCTTGTTGATCGGAAGGTCGGCAGTTCAGCGGTTCAAATCTCTAGTGCCGCATTATGGGGTGAGTTCCCATTACTCGTCCCAGCTTCTGCCAACCTAGCAGTTTCGAAAGCACGTAAAAATGCAAGTAGAAAAAATACCTTTGGTGGGAAGGTAACAGTGTTCCGTGTGCCTTTGCCATTTAGTCACGTCGGCCACATGACCACGGAGACGTCTTCAGACAGAGCTAGCTCTTCGACTTTAAAATGGAGTTGAGAACCGCCCCCTAGAGTTGAGAATGACTAGCATATATGTGCGAGGGAAAGTGCACATATATGCAGGTTTATTACGACTTACAACCATTCATTTAGTGACTGTTTATAGTTAAACAGCACTGGGGAAAAAAAGTGACTTATGACAGCTCTTCACTCTTATGACTGTTGCAGCATCCCTATGATCATGTGATCAAAATTCAGCTGCTTGGAGGCAACATAAATAAACAAAACACATATTTAATAATACACATACTAACAGCCGTACGAATGCTAATTGCTCAAAATTGGAAAACAACCGAAGCACCCACAAAATTACCAGTGATACAAAAATATATGAAATAGATAACTATGCAAATAAGGAAAAAAGAGAAATCAAAATACTATGATGTAAGGCATAAATGGTATGATTGGGTGGAAACCAAAGACAAAATTAAATATGAGAAAGGGTAAAAACTAAAACTGGGAAAATACAATAGAAAAATGCTGATAAAAATTGTAAAGAAAATAAGAGGAGTATTTCGTAAATATTATTTCATTTTTAATGTTTTTTGTATATGTTTTGTACATGTATGTGTTTAATGTTTGTTGTTGTTTTTAAATGTTTAAATATTTAATAAAGATATTTTCTTTAAAAAAATCCAATCTAAGTGAAAACATATTCAAATTCTTTTGTAGGAGAGCATGTTGTAGCAATTTTGTTTTTTTTAAAGTTTTAATATAAAAAAAATCCAATTTTGCCATTAAAAGTTTCCTTATGCCTTCCTTAACCAGATGACTTATTTTAGATACCTTTTCTGGGATCAAAAAGTTGAAACTGAAGCATCCATCTACTGAGAATACTATCATCTTTATCATCTGCTCATAAATTTCATAGTTGTCTATCTGGCAAGAGAGGGAGAGATAGGAGGGAGGGAGAAAGAGAGAACAATAACAACATGGCAAGAAAAGTACAATAAATACCACTCTAGAAGATTTTGCCTTCTGCTTGGACAAAGGAGAAATTAAATGTAACAAAACATCAAATAGCTGGAATGCAGAAATTCAGCAGGCTATATTTTAGGATATAATTGCAATAGAATCATTTCCTCATAGTCAGAACTGATATACCACAATCAAAGCCGAAGTTGGAAAGCCTGTTTGCTGTGTTGTTATAATTAGAGGCTTACATTTTATTATCCTTTTTTACAGTAAACAATATAGAGATAAAAGGCAGGATAAATAATTAACTCTTAGTCCTGTTTATATTGCTTTGCTAAATTGGAGCTGTTCTAGTCTTCTCAGATGGCATTTCATACCAAATTATACCCACAGTATTCAGCTGTGATACATTCCAATGTCTCATCCTGTTTGCTGTTGGTTATCTAGTTTGGATTAGCTAACATGATGCTTCCTACACATTTAAAAGGATACTAAATCAGGAAAGTCAGCTTTCACTTATATTTTTGAGGGCAGCTTAGGAATAATTGCCTACCAGCTACTCGTCTTTTATTTGATGTGACAGATAGCCATCCTAGTATTACAGTAGGATCTAGGGGGGGGGGAAATCCCTCTTGTCCATTTTACTGGAATAATAATGTATCTGTCAATCAGATAGCATTAATAGCAAACCAATACATGTCCACAATAGTTAAGGTTCTGAATACCTTATGTGCTCCTTATATTAGCTTTTCCTAGATGGCCAACTAACATAGAGAGAATTTCAATTCTCCATTTTAGAAGTGTGAGAGGGATGCATATACAGTACTTTAATAAGACAAGCCCAAAATATTTTGCTGCCTGGGCTTAAAAATTAGATGGTCTCTTAAGCTTGTTGGCATTTTAATATTTCTTCAATGCTAACAATGTGATTTAACCCTCCATGCCACCCTTTCTTTGCCCCGTCTACGTGGTGAACTGACTCTACATAGCAACCCAATAAAGAGTTGATTCTCCCACTTTGTGTTTATATGGTACATTCAATAAACAAATTATACATTGTGCATTCCTCTTTAATCTAATCGCCCTTCTCTCCCCCTTTCTTCTCTCGGCCTCCATGCTCATGAGAGGGTCCTGCAGTTTCACACCAAAAAGGAAGGACAGCCCAGGACAAAACCTAAAATTCTTCTTATCTGAAATTGAATTAAATGTAATGATATGCATTTCATCAATATATAATTAATTAATTTGCCCCTTCAGTGAAACTAAAAATAGCACTTTGGCAGGCATTTTTATAAAGCTCAGGTTCCAAAGCCAACATTTTTGTGGGAATCTGCTTTCCAGGGAACTTGTGTTAATGTTAGTTTACTGCAGGTCCACATTAAAGTGGAAAGTGTGTCTGTCTGTGTGTACAGGCAGATGAGAAGGATCTGTTAAGTCACTATCATATATGTAGGGCCTGAGTTCATTTTTACTTCTACTTAAAAAAAAAAAAAGAATTCCTCTTGAGCAGGAAAAATCAGGAGACATGGAAGCTGCCATTGGAATATCTCAACACTTGTCCTTCCTCTCTCCTTTTCTGTTCTCCTGTTATTTTTACAGATTTGACATATGTTCTTGTGTCACGAGGGAATTTCTGCCACTCCACCCCACCCCACCCCACCTGAAGAAAAGCCCTGTGCTACTTGGGTCAACAGCATTAATTACAGAATGCAACCACCTTCCTTAATTATTTTTTCAAGTATTAAAGTCAGGAAAGCAGATGTTATGGAAAAGCACGAAAAGGCAATATGTACAACACAATATGCCTAAACCGCCCCTAGAATTAAATGCATGTAATAGGATGGTTTGTTTTATTTTTATTACAATTATGTTCTGCCTTTCCCCTAGGAAATGGAAGTGGCCTTCCATTTTACCTTCACCGCAAATCTTCATAAGATAGATTAGGATGAGAGGCTGCAAGGGGGCAAAAGTTACTCAGACCAGTGGAGCGCTTCTGTTCATTCTTTTTGCCCACCATTAGTCTTAATTTTTCATATTCAAAACATTTGTTTCACCACATACATAATTGATTGGTCCAGTTTGCTCTATTCTAAGGCATCAGGTTAGAAAGCAGGAGACTGTGAATTCAAATTGTGAATTCAAATTCACTTTAGGCATAAAGGTCAGCTGGGTGACTTAGGGCCAGTCACTCACTCTCAGCCCTACCTAATTCAACGGGTTGTTGTTGTGGGGAAAATAGGAGGAGGAAGGTGTGTTGGATATATTTGCTACCTTGAGTTTTTTGTAAAAATAATAAAGGTGAGGCACCAAATAAATAAGTAAATAAATATGTCTGTGGTGATTAAGCCAGGAGTGGTACTTAGGTTCACAGAAGTAGCTACTCTTCCTCAGCCCAACTCACCTCACAGGGTGGTTGTTATGTGGAAAATAGGAGGAAGGCATATTACTAATATTTGCCACTGTGAGTTACTTATAAAAAAGAAAGGCAGGATAAAAATTAAATAAATCAAACCTTTGATTAAATGCTCCTGCTCTAAACCTAACCCATTTAATGGGAATAAAGGTATGAGGCAAATGAAATAAGCAAAATTGACTAGTGGGAGAAAACTTTTTGGTGAGGGAAAAAAGAAACAAGAATCCAGTGGAGGTGTAAACATTTCTCAACCAAGCCTCTCAATGACTTCACCGTACTGGTTCTTAGTCAGTGCACCTTAAAAGCCTTGCCTGGGCTCGCCCATGGAAATACAGAGGCTGGGCCTGTTCACTTTGGTTCTGAAGCATTAGAAAGGATGAAAAATATGTGGCTCACATCCAACATGTATCTATATTTGTTTTCCCCTGTATCTACGCACAACAGTGCTTTCTCTTTGTTGTTTTAGAGAGGGTAAATCACTAGGCATTAAAGACCTAATCAAAGGGTAAAGCTAGGAGGGTGCGGATTAAGGAAAATAAATCATGTTAAAATATCACCAAAGTGTTGCAATAAAGTTGAATCTTAGATTGTACCTGAGAATAAACAGTGACAAATGCAGAAGGCCTATAATGCAAAATACATGATTGGGCTGTAAACAGGCTTGATTCTGATGGAAGTAAATGGAAATTCTAACTTGGGTATTAAGCATCTGCATTGATAAAGGGTGTTGGTAAGTTTCACCTCCTTTCTTTTTGTTTCCGTTCTGTCACTGTCATATGGCTCAAAGACAAAGACATGGAAAGGGTTTGTTGCAATCAATGGTTCTTATCCCTGCTATATTTGCAGATCAATTGTCACTTCGTATTCCTCCAAAATCCTCTGGATTAATTTTCTCATTTTTTGGGTGGTGGTAGCATGTGTTTTTGTGTTCTTGTGCGCTTATTCTCACTGTCTTGTGCTGATGGATCTTATTTAAGCCAAGAGGGGATTATAAAACCAAAGAAGAACAAAGATTTCTACCTTGGTTGAATCATATTTTCACTTGTCCTGCTGCAAATCTTGCATTTTCTGATCCCTATTAATCCCTATTAATTAATGAACTGATAAAGCATTTATTGAACGTTTAGATTTTCTTCTTTGTTTAAAAAAACTCAATTTTAAAGTCCTAATTATTTCAGGAAATGCTTCCTGCAGCCAGATTCCTAACTTCTTTTCAAATTTTCAAATGAGACCCTGCTTGTGGCTCCAATTTATGAAGAAGCATGATTGACTTCAACTGGGATCAGGGCCTTTTGTATATTGTAGTAGCCTTTGTGGTGGACTGTCCTCTGAACAGCCTTCTCCTGCTGTTCTTCTGAAGGTGATTGAACAATAAAGGAGAATATTTGTAGCTTGGGATTGAAATGAGGAATCCTTGGTGCTCTCTGAGCTTGGTTGTTTTCTCGCAGACGTCTCATTACCCCACACTAGGTAACACCATCAGTGCTAGACTGAACAGATTTGCTTCAATGAGCCCTTCACAGCTTCTGCCTCACCAGATATTGTCCAGGTCCTCATGTGGCATCCATAGCAGTGGTGGGATTCAATTTTTTTTTACTACCGGTTCTCTGTGCGTGCCTTGGTGGGCATGGCAGGGGAAGGATACAGTAAAATCTCCATTCCTTCCCCACTCCAGGAGAAGGTTGCTGCAAAATCCCCATTCCCTCCCAATCAGCTGGGACTCTGGAGGCAGAGAATAGATGGGGGCTGGGCCAGTCAGAGGTGGTATTTACCGGTTCTCCAAACTACTCAAAATTCCTGCTACCAGTTCTCCATAACTGGTCAGAACCTGCTGAAACTCACCTCTGATCTATAGGCACAGCCAACCAAGCAGGACCTCAGGTGGTCTTCACTGCCATACCAGATGCTTGTCTTCATGGTTGTTTGTTTAGATCAAAAATTAATACACAATGATCTAATGTCTTTTAAAGTTAAATGCCAGCCTCCAGTATCATATTTTTTACTTCCAATAACTGTTGTAGGACCCACATATGTTCTGTTAGCATTCTGGTTTAGAAATAGCTCTTCCTAGGTAGAAAAAAAATCCAAGGGTGAGTTGATAAAGACCATTTTGGTGGAGTGGAGGAAGAGGTGTGGAGCAAGCTCACCAGCTTGTTTCTCAGTAAATGATTGTTTTCTACAATAATCAAAAATAAAACTGATCTCCTTTTTGCAGAATATAAACATGAACGTCCTAGTTTTTATTCATTGCTTAGGGGAATATTGCCATTCTGGTTCCTTTTAAACAACGTAGTAGTAGGGAGATTCATAAATATCTGAGTAGCTTTACATTATGCCGTGGCATAATCTTTTGTGGGAAAATTGCCTCTCATTTTATGCTAGTATAGGAAACTACAATAGATTTCCTATATGATAACGTTCTCATTAGTTGTTGTCAGACTTGGTTAAGAAGGAGATGGCATAATTTCTTTTACTTTCTTTTTAATAAGGGTGTTTTCTCTCCCATTTTTATGTGAAACTGAAAAACAGCATCCTTCATGAATCTTATGCTCTCGTCAATAATATGTACACCACTATTATAATAAAATTTTCATTCTTCACTGAAGTGTTAATGAGGAAACAGAAAGATGCAAAATGTATAAAAAAAGCTCAAGCCAGCATCACTGTTAGCTAGGGAGACAGCCAACATAGCAACTGATTTGGATTTTAGGATTTGACAGAACACTGTTAGAATTCTACCTTCATTCATTGTTTTGTATTTTTACTGAGAACAAGAAATGAGTTTTGGAGGTATTTATTTATTCGATTTATATACCGCCCCTCTCCTTACGGGCTCGGTATTCCTTCTCCTCCACACTTCAATTGTTAAATTAAGACTTCTGGCCCTGTGTATCTCCCCTTCCCCTCTCCCACTCCAGAACCTGCTAAATAGTTATCTAAGTAATCCATGTTTTCTCACTGAGGATAAAAACCTTTTCATAGATTTTCTACATATTAGTCAGAGAAATCCAATTATTTCTAAAGTGGGGAGGGGGGCTTGTACAACCCTGGATGAGGAAAAATGAAAGGAGGAAGCAGGCATTAATCAAAGGTCTCATGTTATATGTTAGCTATTTCTGTGTGGCAAAGCTGACAAAAGGGGATTTGCATCTAATAATGATTGCAACGTGGATTTCAATTTCATTAAATAATGTAGAAAAGACATACAGGGAAAAAATCAATGAAGACTTGGATTCTGTCTTCCAAAATATAATAATTCTGATAATAAGAGAGATATTTAAAGTAATTGCAGTAAGTTGTAATCATCTTCAATTTATTCTGTGAGAAAGGAAGGAACTGGTGGTAAATTGTTAAGAGTCTCCCCGCCTTGATGGCCTCAAATGATCCAAAACCTTCATGCTTTGGTTTAATCCCCTTTATAAAACATCTTGGACCATAAAATGCTAATTAGAATGTTTTAAATATTGTACAATTTCATTTCAATTGATATTTACTTTGTTTTAATTGATTGATTCACGTATTTCTGTGATTTAGAAGCCCTCCGATTCAATAAGATTTGGGCAGGTTTATAATCAGGGATGCGGTGACTCAGTGGCTAAGATGCTGACCTTGTCAATCGAAAGATCGGCAGTTCAGTGGTTTGAATCCCTAGTGTCGCGTAACGGGGTGAGCTCCCATTACTTGTCCCAGTTTCTGCCAACCTAGCAGTTCAAAAGCATGTAAAAAATGCAAGTAGACAAATAGGGACCACCTTTGGTGGGAAGGTACTAGAGTTCCATGTGCCTTTGGCATTTAGTCATGCTGGCCACATGACCATGGAGACATCTTTGAACAGGGCTGGCGAAGAGATGTGAACAGGGCTTTGAAACAGAGGTGAGCACCACCCCCTGGAGTCAGGACTGACTGGCACATATGTGCAAGGGGAACCTTTACCTTTATAATGTTTACAATGAACAATAAACACACAGATTATGTATACCTGGAAGAAACAGATACTTAATCAAATAAAATTCTACAGGGTTCTGCATTCACTCTAATGCAAGGGCTGAACTGAATGTAGTTCATAAGATTGTGTACCACGCATTTCATAATTTTGTCTTTAATGACACTTGAGAACTGCAATTCAATGGTATCTTTTGATAACTACTGATATCTACTCCAATTGCTTTTGGGAATTCCCTCCATATGAAACAAAATTCTTACTCCAGAAAACCATATAAAAGCACATTATTATCCTAAGGGAAACTGTTCCTAATTGCATATTAGGAGAAACTGCTTGTTAATATGTGGTTTTTTTAAAAAAATATATAAAACTGAATGGATTCCACATACAGCCCTTCCTCCAAATGAACAGATTTTTGTAATTTAAATTTTGAACGGTTGATATAAAAATTTAATGGATGCATTAGGCAAAATTACTTTATGAATAAATCCTATATCAGGTATTACAAATGCAGAAATGTTACAGATTTCCTTATACTGCAGTGAAGTAAGCAGAGGCATGATCATGATTGACTGCTGAGCCAAGCATGAATACATCTGCTGGCCATGCCTTTTAATGACTGAGCATTTAAGAGTTGTGGGGAAAGCGCCTCCCAATTCAGAATTTTCTACGACTGTTGTTGTTGTTAGTTGCGAAGTTGTGTCCGATCCATCGCGACCCCATGGACAACATTCCTCCAGGTCTTCCTGTCCTCCACCATCTGTACCTTCCTTTAAATCCAGACCAATGAGTTGTTTGTAAAAAGAATACATCCAGGTTATATATAAATAAATAATAAATGTCTCCTACAGGTCGATGTTAGTTTTTAAGATTATCTGTCAGCCTAGAAGTTAAAAGCCTTGGTTTAGCTACCATGATGAGAAGGAAGGACTCACTGGAGAAGAACCTAATGCTGGGAAAGATTGAAGGCAAAATAAGGATGACAGAGAATGAAGTGGCTGGATGGAGTCACTGAAGCAATAGACGTGAGCTTAAATGGACTCCAGAGGATGGTGGAGGACAGGAAGGTCTAGAAGAATGTTGTCCATGGGGTCACGATGGGTTGGACTTGAGTTCGCAACTAACAGCAACAACAAGCTCCCATGGATTATGTGGTTCATTTCTTTCTTTTATTCAACCCAGTAAGGGAGACCTTTCCATACATGGGGTCCTAACAAAATGATCTTGCTTTATTTCATTTTCTTCATAAGTGGGATTTCATACTAAAAATGCAAGTCTGCAGTTCTTGAAATGCATTGATTGGATTGGTGAGGACATTTAGAACACAACAAATTTAGGTAGACAGACATATCCCACTAAGCAAAGGCTATAAACCACTTTCTATCCAATTCTTTCATGCCACAAAACATTTCACACAAGTGAAATATAAAAAATAAGTAAAAAAATTATGAAATTATACATTTAGACTTGCCCTTTTTTCAAAGCAAAAACAAACAAACAAACAAACCAAAAACAACTCAGGACATTGCAATATTTCCTCATAGACTTTACCTTTTGCAATAACTAAGTTTCAGTAATGATGTTGATAATCAATGATGTTGATTACACTTGCTTTTAACGTCTTCCTTTCAAAACCCTTCCAGTGTTCCTATGTAGACATACCGACCAGAAACAGCCTATGTACATAGAACCAAGAACTCCTAAAGGCAGGGCATCATATTATGCCAAGAATAGGTAAATAACTGCTGTTTTGGAAAAAAAAACAAACAACCATAGGTATTCTTTATTGCTTTGGCAGATTTTGAGCAGTTTTGCTAAAGGTTTTTATAATCATAACCATCAAATGCAATTGCTACTGGAAATATCATTTCTATTCCTTTACCCCGAAGCCTTCCGTCTTCTTTTGTTCTGCGCAACATTTTGTTGCATTCGGTAGGTGCCTAAAGGGTTTCTTTGCAACACCCTCTGTTATTTTTGACAGATCCTGCTCAACGAGTACAATATAGAGTGATTTCTGCCTAGTATGCATAGAAACTCACTGACATTGCAGTCCTTCCAGTTAGACTACTTGCCCAAATTCCATCATTAGGTCACTTTTCTTGCCTTTGAAAAGATCTTCTCAGACACTGGTCCATAAACTGGCACACTGCAGTTATGTTGGGCTTGCAAATATCAGCTGGGAAGGATTTCTGGGAGCCAGAGTCTCAACATGCCTGCAAGCGTCAGCTTGGAAAAAGCCATTCTCAAGTATATTGTGTGACTGGTGAATTCTTAGCCCATTCCGATTTTGATGCCCACAAACTCCCCAGCACTGTTATTGAGAGTGATCTGACTACCATCTTTGCTGCACTTCTACTTTCCCAGACTATTCTCCCTCCAGCTAGCCAATAGCCGAGGGCAAAAACAATACCTGGTTTCCTCTCCTGATCATCATTCTTCCCATGATGCTTTTGGTTTTTATGGTACAGAAAAGGAAACCACCTCAGTTACTACGAGTGGGAAGTAGAAAACTCCCCCACTCCCCACAGCGTAGCAAGAAATGACAGGAAAATGGTGGCAACATGCTATGGTGCCTTGCCTTCAGGGATGGGGACTCCAAGTTGGGAGGTGGAACTAAGCAAGAATTACTATCTTACTATCTTTGAGGTGTTTCTTGTGGAAAAGTCATATGTTAAACATCTCCATGTGGAACAGGCCGCCATGTTCAAAATGGATTGTGGCCCTAGCATTGGAGAGGGTGGGTGCTAACTGTCAGCTCATAAAATACAATAGCAAATTTAAATTTAGCTGACAAATTAAATCAGCATGATACAATGAGAGGAAATGAGTTTCCTTTCTCATAGTCTACTCCTTCATAATGTAATCTTCACATTAATAATAGGAGTATTTAATTATCACTTCTATGAAACAAATGTTAGTGGTTTAATGTTATAGTCAGAGGATTTTCACTGGATCTGTTCTTTCTTTTAATAAAAGCTAATGCAGACTTTCTGGAGTAGGAACTGCAGTGTATGCCTATGTAGGTCGAAGAAAAACTAAAGACTTCTTCATTTTAATCAGTGGAACAACTTGCCTCCAGAAGCTGTGAATGCTCCAACACTGGAAGTTTTTAAGAAGACATGGGATAACCATTTATCTGAAGTGGGTCTAGGGTTTCCTGCCTCAGCAGGGGGTTGGACTAGACCTCCAAGGTCCCTTCCAACTCTGTTATTCTAATTCTAATTTTCATTTCATATGTCTACTAGCATCAGCTACCAGCTGTTTTTCTTTTAAACCGGCATGTTTAAAATTGGTTTTGATGTCCAGAAATTTCAGATCAAGACATGATCACTTCCTATTTTGTGCTTTCTTCTGTTCTCCGGTGATAAGAAAATTGGAATAATAATGAAAGAAATATTTGGGAACATTTAACATCATTGAACCACTAATGTGTCTGGTACCCTTCCTCTGGTCTCCAGCTGCGGCCAGATCAGATGGCAAAGAGAAAACACAAAATGTAGGATTTTCTACCTCTTGGTTTCCAACACAAAATAAATCCTGAAATATGGATGCTTATCATATGATACTGTGTCTCTTCCTTCTGTAACACAACATATATGATCTCAGTGGCTTTCAGCTATATAGTATTTACAGGAAATTATGGGAACTGAACCCCTAATCTCTAACAGGCATCTGGTTGGGGAATTATGTTGTATCCTACCTTAAAGAGAAGCATTAATACAATGTATTTGAAATGAGCAGGATTGCCATTTGTGATCTGCAAAGTTCCAGGTAATATTAAGCAAAAATTGCTAAGTTTTTGCTCCTATCATGTAGCCTCCCAGATTTTCTGCAACTTAGATATTGCTACTGTGGTAGAAATGCTATAAGACTCCCTCCTACAAGCAATCTGTGAATGCACAGAAACACCCTGAATCCTGAAGGCATGTGAAGCATTTGCATTCATATCCAGCATTCAACAAAATGCTCTGATTTGTTTCCCCAAGCAGTACCAAAAAGGTCTACTTAAATGCCTATCTTTAGATTCTGCCACCTAGATCAGCACGTGTATGTCTCTCACTTCTTCAGCTTCAATTCCAAATTCCTCTCTAGTTGTGAGCCAGAAAATGACACGAACCGCACACAAAAACCATTTGAGCTCTGTTTATATTTCCTGTGAAGGAGTGTCATGCTCTGACATTATTTCTGGCAAGACTTTATTTTCCAGTCAGATTCTTGGCAGCAGATGTAAAATGAGTTGCATTTTTCCTGCACACCCATATCAGTTTTATCACAAATGGCATTGATCACCTGAACCAAAAAGGCTTAGCAAATCACCAGTGCCAAATTTGACTAAACTTGCTCCACTCTAAACTTCCGCCTTAGAAGACGGAAATAAATAGCTGGGGCAGTTTGCCTACATATTTGTAAAGAGGAATGTTGAATCCGTTGAAACTGAAAAGTAGGTCATTGTTGGATCCTTCTACTATCATATGAAAGTATCACGGGATATTTTCTCTCTCCTTCTCTTTCTCTCTCTCCCCCTCTTCCTCTGTGTCTTTGTGTGTGGTGTGTTTTTGGGGTACTTTAGAGTGAAGCCAGTTCAAATCTCACATCTATAGAGTGGATTCAATATCACTGAATCATTTGTTGTAGCAATCTGTGAAGAAGGCTGCAAGTTGCCAACTCACCTTACAGTTGGTGCTGTGGGCTGTGCATTTTATAAACTGGATTTTCATCAGATAACACAGGAAGGTCCACAAATGACTACTCAGCTTCAGTGAATATCTTCCAAATGCATATATATGAAAGACCGGCAAAAGGAAACAATAAGTATAAAAAAGATATGTGACACCAATGGGATAGACTTGATAGATACCGTAGTAATAAATAATGTAATGCTATAATGCTGATCAATGTATTCGTTTTATTCTTTATTACTTTCCTATCCAACCTTTATCCTTACAACATCCCTGCAAAGCAAATTAAGCTGGTTCACCAAGTGAGTTTTGTGTCTGGGTGAAACTTAGCAGGAACCTAACAGGTGCAGAAAGTTTTTATTTGTTTATAATACCACAAGGGATACCAATAGATTCCAACTCAAAGTAAATCGCTCTAATTTAGACTGTAAGAAGTATGACTTTTGTAATAGGGTTATAAATGTCTGGAACACCCTACCTGATCCTATTGTTAATCTTGCCAATCCCCGTGCTTTTTCCCTTAAACTGTCTACTGTGGACCTTTCACGTTTTTAAGGGGTCCTTAAGGGGGCGTGCATAAGTGCACCTGTGTGCCTGCCATCCCTGTCCTACTGTTCCCATCCATTTGTAATCACCCCATGAGTTTATGGTTATGTTTTGCCTATTTATATCTTTAATTGTGCCCATTTTTGTGCCAATGTCTATGTTTATACTGTTACTTTTACCTTGTACTTGTTGACAAATTAAACAAACAAACAAACAAACAAACAAATAATTGGACAAGCGCTTTTCTGCTACAGAAAGATCAGTGGAAAACAGAGAAATAGTGAGAGAAATCAAGGCATTCATGCTTTTTGCCTGCTGCTCCATTTTAAATCTCAGGGCATATTGTGTTGATGGTGTAAGCTAGACCTGCCTGGGCAATGAATAGTGGCAGTCAGTCCCTTTGGCAGACTTGAGTTTGGGAAAGACAAATCAGAGATTTTGCCTGGCATTTCAGGAGAATGGAGGCAGAGGACAGGCCTAAAGGGTGCAAGTCAGGAATAAATTTTGCTTAGAGATTTCCTAATATTGCAGTTGGGGCCACATAGTCTGTAGACCTCAATTTCCATTTGTTTCCACATTGTTTTTTTGTGCTGAGCTGCATAAGATGCAGTATGTAGTGTGTGCTTTTTTGTATATTAATCTATATACAAACTATGTATATACTCTGTGTTGCTCTTCAGTCCATTTTAGATTGAAACCAAATAAAATCCATTAACACACTGAATTCAGATTGGTTTAGTGAGGCATTTCATTTCTGAAATTCCTATTGTCAAATTTGTGAGCGCCACATGCTGACAGTTACCTAAGGACATGCCAGGAGCTGTGTCTCACCTGGCTTTTCAAATATTTTCATATATGTTTAAAGGCCATTAATGGGAAGTTGGAATGTTGCAAAACTAAAACCTAATCTTAACACTGTCATTTCCAAAAATGCTTCTGGATCCTTTAGGGGCACCATAAGATTTTTTTTTTTTAGTATATAAAAATGTGTTTGGCTACATAAATACTTGAGGGATGACAAGGAGGCCAGAGCCAATAGGAAGCCTCTTTTGCTAATTTATCTTTAGATAAATTCATGACTTGTGATTGGTAATGCCTAGGACTAATAACTCAAGGTTGCAGAAATATGAATGACTATCAGCAGATAGAAAAGAGATATCTATTGGCACCATGCTCCCATCTAATAATCTTCCAAAGTTTTAAAGCCAAGAGTTTTACCAGCATGGTAGTCCCTTCATGAATGAGCATAAAAAGCCAGTTGCTATATGATCGTTCTATTCCTGATAGAGATTATGGTCTAGCAAAATATTAAAGGACTATTCCTATTGGGCACTCTAAATATAACAAATATATAATTTTTCACTACAACCCTGGGCTTTTGTTAATCTGTTAATATATGGTCCAATGTGGCAGATATTGAAGGAAACAGATTTATTTTAAATCACTTCCAAGGCATGGGTTCTTGATACTTTCCTTAATTAAGCCTGCCTTATGGAATCCTTGCTTCCTTCATGAAGATACTTCCATCATAGATAGGCAAGTAGTATATAATAATGTAGAATATATCTCTCAGCATGAATATATAGCTTGGGCAACACATTTTGCAAACAGGTTATCTATTCTGTGCTCTAGCTATGAACAGAGTTGCACTTTATTCTTCACTATAGACAAACATGGTTTACAATGAGATTAGCCTTTGCATGAAATGGCTGTTGATGAAAACCGTGTGAACAGAGCTGGGAAAGTCTCGGCTTGTACTGAGGTGCATTCTTCTGAGTACCAGGGTGGGGTCTCCCACTCTCCCTCTGGCTTTTACTCATTCAGTCGTAAACTGGTTTTTCTAGTCCTCTTTTTTTTTTAGCAAATTTTCATCACTGCTGCTGATCACCTGCACTTTGGGGAGGAGTTTTCCAGATTCCGCTTTTAACGATGTGCACACCTTCTCAGCCTTTCCTGTCAGATCATCTCAACAGGAGCAGAGGCAGCTACAGCACACTCACGCCTCCCATCCAGACCCTTCCCGATATCAGCAACAGGGAGTTTCCCAGGATAACGCCGAGATGTTCAAAGGGGTGGCCAAGGGCTCGCCAAGCGGGAGCGCCCCAAACAAAGGGTCCCCAACCAAGCAGTTCAAGTAAGTTGCTGATTCGGTCAATTTTCTTTTCGCAGAATTGAATAAGAGCTGGTGTTAATAAAGGGAGAACAATTGCCTACATATAGCTTTAAAAAAAACCTTAAAATAATGTAAAGGCTAAGAATCTAGTCTTCTGTCTACTTGTGGGGCACAACCCCACTGAATTCAGTGCAATTTATTTATGAAGAGGCATACATGATAAGGTACTCAACAAGATGCTAAGGAAAATATTTTTCCTGTTTAATTAACGCAGTCCATGTTCCTTCTTAGTTGCTTAAAGAGATTGCAAGGAACAAGTGAAAGTACTATTTGCCTAACAGGATACCTGAAAACTAAAATCTGTTTTTGTCCCTTGTGCAAGTAGGCCAAAGTTGAATGTGAATTCCCTTTCTCTCATATTCCCCTCCCCCTCCCTCAATCAGCTTTTCCCAATTCAGTGTCCATGCTGGATGGGAATTTTAGGACTTGTAGTTTAATATGCCTGAGGGGCTTTAAGGCTGGACAAACATATAGCTTTTTTTTTCTTTTTCCCCATAGAGAAACTTGTATATCAGTCAAGATCTCTAAAGAAAGGAATCTTAAAGGAGGTACTATCTAACAATGATTGTCCTATGTAGTGGAAGAAAATACGTACAATGGACATAACACTAGTTTTATTTGAAAGAGGTTTCCAGACTCCTTATTGTGAAATTATATTGTTTATATTTGTTTAATGGTCAGATTTTTTAAAAAGGATGTGTATATAGACAGCATGGATTTGGCATTTCAAACACTCTTTTCTAATTCCCATTCATCTAATTCCTACAAATATTTTCTACTAGACATGCACTTTGGAAATACAATCCATCTGTCAGCTACCCTCTTTTGATCATCAGCTAGATTTGGCTACCTTTTTTTGTATGCTGCAAAAGACTAAGAATCTCGTATTCCAAAAATCATATTGGGAGCCAGCAGTGGAATATGGGATTGCCTTTTTGCTGGCATTTCTACAACTCTATGAAGCATGCAATTTCTCTCTCTTTTTTGCATCATACTAACAGAATAAGTAGCTGAAAAAGTGGGGAAAATATATTATCAGAGGGGTATTAATTTGTTAATTTCTCACCTTGGGAGCTCAACTCTTCTTATTTCCTCCTCCACCACCACCAATACCTTTGTGAAGATGGCTGGGCCAAGAGAGAATGAATGAGTAAAAGTCATTCTCGATAGTAAATAGTTGGATGTTGGTTGATTGTTTTCTTTTCTACCCAATTGTTATCTCCATTTTGTCTCTGGTCTGGTGAAAGGCGGCATCTTTATCAGGAACTTAATTAGTCTCCAGAAGAAAATTTCATAATGCTACATCTAATAAAAAGTAAAATCTGCCAAATTTAATATTTGATTTTAGATAAATGCATAAGTTTACTTTGTGCCTAATGTATTTAGATAGATGTATTTTTATTTATTTATTTATTTATTTGTCTATTACATATTAGGTAATATATATAAGTATAAGCATGAATTGAGTACATAAAATG